>CM018042.1:15499708-15659708 GCA_008638375.1 Nyssa sinensis | reverse complement strand
TCATTTTTATGTGTACTTGGATGATCCTCCATATGTGGAGACTTGTAGTGACTTTTATTTTGAACATATATGTGTGTGTGTGTGTGTCTGTAATTTTAATAGGTCATGTTTGAGGTAACACTTGAAGAATCATTGAAATTCTCTTTGGAATGGCTTTTTTTTTTTTTTTTTTGTATAATTGAATGTCATGACCTCTTGGGAAACTTTTGATTGTATATTTCTTCGAATAGACCATGTAAATTGTATCTAGGATAGGTATGAATTCTAATGATTATATTGATGTAATTATGGTGGGTCACTTAACTATCTTTTGATCCCTTTTGAATTTATGAAACATGAAATTTGTATAAAACTTAGTATACTTCTTATTGTTTTAATGCATGCAATCTCATGAAATTGATGCCAAAAATATGAAAAAATATTTAATATATACTTGAAAACCATTAGATTTGAAAAAGGAACCAAAATAGTTCGAAAAGGTCACAACAAGACAAGTAATGGGTCAGCTCGACCAGGTCGACTAGTACTGCTCACCGGTTGACTAGTTGTTTTGCACTTGCAACATTTTAATATTTTGAGCAGACCAGTTGACCAGTACTGTTCATTGGTTGACCGGTCAGGCCACATTTTTTTTTTATTTTCAAGCCTTGTGTAGGGTTGTTTTAAATGGCTGTTAGGGCATTATTTTGAGACATTAAAATATGATATTTGAATAATAAAATCTCATTAAAAGATAAAATTTTCACTAGAATGTGACCTAAAAACACTTAACTTAAAGAATAAGGATCACGAGTCACAATCAGATTTTAGAAACTAGGGTCATGACAAAATGGTATCAGAGCCTACGCTTCGAATACCTAGGACAATAAGAGAGGGCCAACCTTAAAATTGAATTATGTTACTCAAATATTGAAACTAATTAGGAACTTTTGATGTGGAATAAACATTAGTTGAATTTTTAGGGACTTAGTGTGCACTTAAATTGATTATTGTTTGTTCGTATGAATTTTCTTGTTTTGAATAAGTGTTGTCTCACTTTTTTGAATAATTGAACATGTTTACTTCATGGTTGCTTCACTTACGTGATACATGTTGAATTCATTTAATTTCATTTTACTTAAATTGAAAAAAAAAAGGAGGATGATTCGGTGTTAAGGAAAGGATCTTGTGGAAAAATACAAAACCATAATATGAGTTTTAGACCTAACTAAAGATTTTTCTTTTCTATTTTATTTTGATATCTTTATAAGATGTCGCCCACAAGAAGAGGTCGAGGGAGAGGCCAAGGAAGAGGTCAGGGTCGGGACCGAGGAAGACTTCCTAATACTATGCCTCCACCACCACCTCTAATCAGCCAAGTGAATCAAGACAAGGAAGAGGTACCCATTCCCGCACCCCCGCCACCACTTCCAAGGGATACAGTGGGCTGGGATAGGCAAGACATACCTATTCCCAATCCTCCATTACCATTTCAAGGAGAGCCGTTAGGGCAAGCCCAGTGGGAGGTTTCTGTTACCTCCATTGCAAGTTCAAAGGGTCAGAGTAGATGGGGCCGAAATTGCCCATGGGATGATAGAGTTTATAAGAAAATTTCAGTAGGATAATCGGGAGGAGGCCCAGTCCCATTCTTAGACAAGGGATAGTAGAATCACAACTACTATAAGAGAGTTTCAGAGGTTGAATCCTCGTAAGTTCTAAAGGGGACCCGATCCATTTGTTGTGGATGATTGGTTGAGATACATTTTTAGACTTCTAGACAGGGTCCATATCTGGGAGGATGAACTCTAGATTGATTATGCTAGTCTTTTGTTTCAAGGGCGAGCCCTAACTTGGTCGGAGTCAATAGAACTTACTATGGTTAAAGTGTAGAATGTTTTCACCAAGGATTTTATGGACAATTTTTTTCCTACTGTCACTAAGGATTCATTGCGACAAGAGTTTCTCCATCTTTATTTGGGTGATATGACCGTATTCGAGTACGAGTCCCATTTTTCTTCTTTAGCCCGATTTGCTCGAAAGGTAGTTGATAATAAGGTTGAAAAATCTTGTACTTTTGAGCTTGGACTCAAGTCTATCATTCGAAACAGGGTAGTTCCTCTCAAGATTTGAGTATTCTCAGAGCTTTATGATAGAGCCTTATTAATCGAGGCTGACTTGGAGGACACGAAGAGGATCCGTGACTCGAGGTATCTAGTACGAGGTTTAGGCTCTTATCTTGACAAACAGGATAAAAAGAGATAGAAAGAATGAGCCTCTCACTCACAGGAGCAAACTCAGACTTCTTACTAACCATTCTATTCTTTATTCTCTACACCCGCAAAAGGTACACAAGGTGAGTAGATTTTCTAAAAATGTCATCAGCCAAGGCATCGCAAGATGGATTGCCTATAGGGGAGACAAACATAGTCCTAAGGATGAAGGGTGGGGCAAGACCCCCATTTGCTATCGATGTGGTCAGTTGGGACGCACGGCTAGAGTTTGCACCGTGGCTCAACCTTAGGGGACCGAGGGTTTCTTCAAGTTATCACCCGGGCCATTCTTCTCAGACTAGTCAGAGTTTTCTTCCAGCGTTTCCTCTAGTTCCTACTTTTTTAGCTTAGAGTTCTAGGCCTGCCCCAGGGCATTCATCTGCTGTAGCCAAACCACAGACTACTCATCAAGGGATGACAAACCAGGACCCGTCTTTGGGCCAAACACAAGGGAGAGTGTATGCAATTACTACAACTAACTCATCTGTTGGTACCTCAGTTATGTTAGGTACCATTCTAGCATTCAATTCATGGGTGAACATTTTGATTGACATAGGCATCTCATTCATTTATTTCTTCATCCTTTGCACGTACTATGGGATTAGACATGTACATTCTAGATCATCATCTTCGGGTAGAGACTCTAGTGAGAAGCAGGGTTTCACTTAGACGAATTTTTCGTTCTTATGAGATGAAGGTGGCTATCATCTCTTCATTTTTTGTTTTATTGTGTTGGACATGACAGAGTTCGATCTTATCTTGGGTGTAGACTGGTTGTCGACCTATCAGGCGACCATTAACTGTTATTGACAGAAGGTGACTGTCTGTACTCTTGAGGGAGACTTTTTTTATTTCTTAGGTGATCGTAGTGACCTCATTACTCTACGCGTGTGGGACTTATACGACTTGGGAGAGCTTAGCTATATATTCTCGAGTTGGGTATTAGATGATGTTAGTGGAAGTCATGGGGAGCTACCTCTAGTGGTGAGAGACTTCCCAGACATGATTCCAGCTGATTTATATGAGTTACCACCACACCAGGAGATAGAGTTTTCCATTGAGTTATTATCGAGCATTGTACCGATCTCTAAGGCACCTTACCGCATGGCACCTATGGAGTTAAGGGAGCTAAAGGTGTAACTTGAGGAATTGTTGAATAAGGGTTTTATACGTCCTAGTACGTCACCGTGGTGAGTTTCGACCCTTTTTGCCAAAAAGGGTGATGGATCACTCCAACTTTGTATGGACTATCATAAGTTAAATCAGGTGATTGTGGAGAATAAGTACCTGTTGCCACTTATTGATGACTTTTTTGATCAATTGAGGGGATTCGTTATCTTCTCCAAGATTGAATTAAGATCTAGGTATCATCAGTTGAGGATCAAGGAAGAAAATATTCCTAAAACCACTTTTCACACACAATACGGCCATTATAAGTATTTAGTTATGCCATTTGGGTTGACTAATGCTCCATCCGCTTTCATAGATCTCATAAACCGTGTTTTTCGACAATATATTGGTATCTTTGTCATCATCTTTGTAGACGACATTCTTATCTACTCACTATCCAAAGAGAAACACAAGGAAGGATTGAGGTAGGGGATTTTTAAACCTAGGTATAGGATTTGTATAGATAGGTTCATCTTTCCATGATTTATCTTTTGCTCTAAAATTGTTCATTTTTGCATATTAGATCATATCGTGCATGTGTGTTGGAAATTCATGTATTGGTTATATTCCTACCATAGAATGACTTACTTTTATCTTGTCTTTCTATTGAATGTACTCCCGGTTGAATGCGAAAGGTTTGATTGGTGAAATCATAAAATAGGTTTACTTGTACTATGCTTCATAATTCAAATTGCACACCAAGTGTTTGTAAAAGTGCCTCAATGCATGCTTGATATGGATTTATGATGATTGAGTGGAATTACTTGAATGTTTAATCTTCTTAATGAACATATGATGAATTGTGAATATAAATGTGAATAATAAGCCCTTAGAAATGTGAAAATGAGAACTTGGAAAGTAATGAACATGGGCTAGAATTGGGGCACATCAATTATGTGATTTTGAGCATGGTAAGATTGCACTTACCTAGGGTTTTGATTAGTGTTCGAGATGGTATCTCCCTTCGGCTTGCGAACCATAAACCCGCGCAAATGGTTATATGTCTCCATTGTGTTAGTAGCCTATAAAGCACACAAGGCTTACTGAGGGCTGACTAGGAAATTAGTCTTAGGATTGAGACTTGAGAATTGATGAGAGGAAAGTTTAAGAATTGAAATAACTTGAATAATTTTGAACTCCTCCAATTGACTTATCTTTGATTGATTTACATAGTACTCTCTTTTGATAATTATGAATGTAATGGTGTGATAAGATATTTTCTATGGACTTATTGTACTTGTGATGAAATACATGCTTTGAAACCACTTGTGTGCCATGACACATGCACAAGCATACAGTTGACACCACATTTTCTTACCTCTGTTTAGATTTATCTTACTAGGGTTATTGTACTGACCCCTACTAGGTGCAAGAATGGGCAAGGAGATGACCTTAAGTTGAAGAACACCCTTAAAGCTATTTTAGGAAAGACTTCATTTTTGTGTGCACTTGGATGATCCTTCATATGTGGAGACTCATAGTGATTTTTATTTTGATCACTTTGAACATATATATATATATATATGTGTGTGTGTGTGTGTGCATATAATTTTAATAGGTTATGTTTGGGGTAACACTTGAAGAATCATTGAAATCCTCTTTGGAAGGGGTTTTCTTTTTGTATAGGTGAATGTCATGAACTCTTGGGAAACTCTTGATTGTATATTTCTTGGAATAAACCATGTGAATTGTATCTAGAAAAGGTATGAACTCTAACAATTGTGTTGATATAATTATGGTAGGGCACTTCACTATCTTTTGATCCCTTTTGGATTTATGGAACATGAAATTTGCATAAAACTTCATATACTTCTTGTTATTTTAATGCATGAAACCTTAAGAAATTGAGGCCAAAAATATGAAACAAATACTTAATATATACCTGAAAACCATTAGAGTTGAAAAGAGAACCAAAATAGCTTGAAAAACTCACAAGAAAACAAGTAATGGGTCAGCCCCACTGGTCGACCAGTACTATTCATCAGTTGACCGGTTATTTTGCACTTGCAGCTGTGGGTGCCAGCACCAGAAAAAAAGGAAAGTAAGTCATTCTTTTTATAAATTTAGAGGGATCCCAGCTGTCTCCTTCCCTTAAGGTGGTAAGGAATGCCTCTTATGAAAGATAGAGAGATTGAAAAGTCTACAGCTTGTTTTTGGGTAAGAAACAAGCGAACCCGTTACAACAGAACATAATTTAAAGAAAACTAAAAAGGAATGAAATAATTAAAATTTACATCGCCTAGTCTCCTAATTATATTCTAAAGATCCCTTGATATAGATCAAATAAAATAAGGCACTGAAATAAAGCAAAAACCAAAGAAAACATTAATCTAGGGGCTAAGGTATGGAATGGGAAGGTGTTAGGCACCCACCTCGCCCGATCCGAATGGATCAGCCTCGAATATTCACTTGTAAGGCTATTTTGTCATGAGAAAAACTAAAAAAAAAAAAAAGAAAAAAAAAAGATATGTGAGTCAGGAAAAGATAAATAATAAAATATCTAGTGTAAAGAAATAAAACAGAACAAAAAAGACAAAAGATAAATTTGACTCGGGCCCCGAAGGCTTCCTACGTATTTGTTCAGAAAATAGAATCAGAGTCACGTAGTTCTCTGGTTTACTCTCTTTTATCAAGAGTGATAAAAGATATGAGATCAACTGAATCTAAAGAAAAAGAAATTATCAAGGGTTTGAGGGCGTACCTTATTCAGTCGTGCTAGTTGGGCAGCACTTCAAGTAGGAAAGTCTGGATCGAATGCTTCTATTAGGCAAATCTCTAGTTTGTTCTTCGGTTCAGAAAGGGACACTTTAATTGGCTTCGCGGAGAGAAACTGTCACTTCGGCAGGGCTTCAACCTTAGGAGATAAAGGGTTCTTATAAAGAGAACCCTAAAATTAAACTAACAATGTAAGGTTATGGAAATCATCTTTCCTTTGTATAAAGTGTCACTAAAATTGATGGCCTAGGGGCTCTATTTATAGGGAAATATAGAGATTTGATCCAAAGATCTAAGATGAAACCCTAAAATTGAGGGCTAGGATCATGTCTTAAGTGATAATTATCTAATTAAATAAGAATGATTATCCTAACTAAATGAATTAATAAATAATTATGACAATACATGAACTAATAGAATTGGC
Source organism: Nyssa sinensis (assembly GCA_008638375.1). Classification (NCBI taxonomy): domain Eukaryota; kingdom Viridiplantae; phylum Streptophyta; class Magnoliopsida; order Cornales; family Nyssaceae; genus Nyssa; species Nyssa sinensis. The sequence continues at coordinate 15,653,150 of CM018042.1, read as the reverse complement.
GTCTACATGCAAGAGCCAATAAAATAAAAGAGAAATATAATTTAAATGGAAAATAAACTCTAAAATGAAAATGTCTAGATTCAACATATCTCTATTTAAGGAAATATTAAGCAACCAAATTTATGAAAAATCTAAAAATAAAAAGTTCTAATTAAGCCTAAATAGACTATTATCAAGATTACCAAATTGCCCCCAATTTGGTAGAAAATCTCTAGATTGCCACAAGACATGTAAAATGACCAAATTATCCCCAATTCATCACCAAAGGGCTAAAATTACCAAAATACTCCCATGTGGGTAAAATGATATAGAAATTATGAAAATGCCCCTCAAGTGACTAGAAAGTCTTATTGAGGGTAGTGGGACTCTATCGGGAAAAGTCTCACTTGGATTGGGACTCTGGCAAGAGAATCCTAACGGGAATAGGACTCTATCAAGAAAAGTCCTACTTGGACTAGGACTCTGATAGGAGAGTCTTAACGAGAGTAGGACTCTATCAAAAAGAGTCCTAACGAGAGTGGGACGCTATCAGGAAGAATCCTACTTAGAACGGGACTTTGAAATGAGAGTCCTAACGAGAATGGGACTCTATCAAGAAGAATCCTAACAGGAGTGGGACTTTATTCGGAAAAATCCTACTAGGACTGGGACTCTAGCGGAAAAGTCCTAACGAGAGTTGGACTTTGTTGAGAAGATTCCTACTTGGACTAGGACTTTATCAAGAGAGTCTTAATAGGAATAAGACTTTGTCAGGAGAAGTCTTAATGGAACAAGGACTCTGGCAAGAGAATCCTAGCAGGAATAGGACTCTATCAAGAGGACTCCTAATAGAACTGGGACTCTGGCAAGAGAGTCCTAGCAGGAATAAGATTTTGTCAAGAGGAGTCTTAATGGAACTGAGACTTTGGCAAAAAAGTACTAACGAGAATAGGACTCTGTTAAGAAAAGTCCTAATGGAACTCGAACTCTGAAAGAAGAGTCCTAGCAGGAATAGGACTCTGTTAGGAGGAGTTCTAATGGAATTGGGACTCTAGTAGGAGAGCCCTAACGGGAATAGGATTTTGTCAAAAAGAGTCCTAATGGAACTGGGACTCTAGTAAGGGAGTCCTATGTCAAAAGGCATCCTAATGGGAATAGGACTCAATCTGGAAGAGTCCTACCTGAAGTAGGTTTCTTAGCATAATCATCAGTTTTTTTTACTACTTAATCGAGGGTCACAAAATGAGGTGTCTACAGAAAGCCCCTCGTTGACGGAACTTGCAAGCAAGTGAACGTCAATGCAAGAAAAAAAAAAAAAAAAAGACAGCCATTTTAACCTTGATTATGATTTTAACGTGGTCGGACACATTCCTCTATAAGATTCCTACGTATCATCCTCAGGCAAATCAGACCATTCGTAGTTCATGACTAGCGGAAATGAGTGTTGTCCTTACCAAATTTTCTCTAAAGAGATTCATCTCGATAAAACTATTGTGAGGTTACGCCCTCGAAAATGACTCCTCGAAGTCTTACTTAATAAGAAATGCTATCCTAACAAGTCTTTCATGATGTTGTGTTCTCATGAGATGATCTTACGTCCTCGGACATTTTACCTACAAGGAAGTTTCATCCTAGTAGGTTAGTAAAAGAGAATGCGATAGACAGCTTACCTAAAAGGAACTTTATCTTAATAAGATGATAAAATGTGATGTGATAGATGGCTTACCCGAAAGGAATGCTATCTTAACAGGATGGTGAATTTGCATCCTTAGACGACTTTCCAAAAAGAATGCTACCCTAATAGGCTGATGAAATGCGTCCTCAGACGAATTTCTTGAAAGGAATGCTATCCTAACAAGATAATGAATTTGTGTCCTCAAACAGCTTTCCTAAAAGGAATCTTATCCTAACAGGCTGGTAAAACACGTCCTCAGATGATTTTCCTAAAAGGAATGATATCCTAACAAGATAATGAATTTGCGTCCTCAGACGACTTTCCTAAAAGGAATGTTATCTTAATAGGCTGGTAAAATATGTCCTCAGACGACTTTCCTGAAAGGACATTATCTTAACATGATAATGAATTTGCATCCTCAAACGGCTTTCCTAAAAGAAATGCTATCCTAATAGGTAAGTAAAATGCATCATTGGATGACTTTCCTAAAAGAAATGTAATTCTAATAAGATAATGAATTTGCGTCCTCAGACCGCTTTTCTAAAAGGAATGTTATCCTAATAAGCTAATAATGTAATAGACGGCTTACCTTAGAGGAATGCTATCCTAACAGGATGGTGATGCGATGGACAGCTTACTTGAAATGAATGCTATCATAACAAGATGGTGATGAGATAAACAGTTTACCTGAAATGAATGCTATTATAACAAGATACTTCTAAAAGAAATGTTATCCTAATAAATTTTTCATAAGATTACGTCCTTAACGAACGGATTACCAAGATGGATTATGTCCTCAGACGATTTGCTGAAATGGATTACATTCTCAGACATTTGCCGAAATGGATTACGTCCTCAGACAGTTTTTTTCCTAGATGGATGACGTTCTCAGACGATTTTTTCCTCGATAGATTACGTCCTCAGACAGTTTTTTCCTAGATGGATTACGTCCTCAAATGATTTTCAAATATGGATTACGTCCTCAGATAATTTTTTTCCCTACATAGGTTACATCCTTAAACGATTTTTTTTCTAAATGGATTACATCCTCAAACATTTGTCGAGATGGATTACTTCCTCAAAAGGTTTTTTCCTAGATAGATTACGTCCTCAGACATTTGTCAAGATGGATTACGTCCTCAAACAGTTTGCCAAGATGGAGTACGTCCTTAGACGTTTGTCGAGATAGATGAAAGATAAGATATGCAAGAAGCAGCCTTGACCTAGATAGAAGGAGGTAGAACTCAAATTAAATAGGAGTGTGGAAAGGTATGAAAAAATCATATTGATGAAGAACTCTTACCTCAGCTAGAGGAATATGAGATTTACTCAACTTAGAGAAGAGTAAGGAGAATATACTTAACTTAGATAGGAGTGAAGAAGACATACTCAATTTAGATAGGAGTAAAGAAATGTTCTCATTGAATGAGAAAAATGTTGTGAAACATGTTTTTTTTTATTTCTGAAAAGGATTTTTCATTTAGAAAAAATTTTGACTTTTGGCTTGGACTCTACTAGCCCCTAGATTACTAGCAATCAAGTTGGTTGTTCAAGTCGAAAGAACCATTACTTGGTTTCAAATGGTGAGATTGTCCATCTTTGAAGATGATTTGGGAAAATCTGTTTGAGCTGTGAATTCTAGGTATGAATGCTTAGGAGACTTGATTAGCTAAATACTTATCTTCAAGTTCATAGATAAAATCTTTTTTGCCCTTCCAACTGATTTGGGAGATTCCTTTGAAAACTTCAAAGTATTTGTTTTGAGCATGATTCAATCTAATCAATTGAGAAAATGAGAATCATTGATCTTCATAATAGATTGTGCATTTAACTAAGCATGTTGGATGAAATCATTGAATAAAAGAAATTTTGGGTGAACCAAAATGATGGAGACTTTACCTATGATGGAAAAGTTGTTAAGGCATGAAAAATGTGAAATGAAACCCTTTAGATGGAAAAACAAAAGGTATTTATATTGGCATGAATGAGCCCTTTGATTTAGGAAAAATTGTATGATTAAGAGTATGAATTACTTTTAGAATTAACAAGGTATAAGGAAGCCCTTGTGAAGCAGGGACGAGTTACTTCAGAAAGTGATAAAGCAATTTGGTACGAACAGGTAGGGAAGGAATCCCTTGATGAGTTCCTTCAGAAAATGGGTAAAGAATAAAGAAGCAATGTGGTACAAACTGTTAAGGAGGAAGTCTCTTCTCTGAAACCATTTGCTATATGATCCATCTATTTTTGTATGACCTTATGAAAAAGCACTGAGTTGAAATGTGACAATTTCCTTAAGTAAGCAAGACCTCAAGGTGGTCTTAGTATTAGGGATGAAATGTAGACTAAGGTATAGTTTACCAAATGAAAGGTATATAAGGCCCAAAAACTTATGTGCATGATACCAAGCCCTCTTGTGTGCTTCTTCTTGATGTGCATAGCTTTGACATGCATAACCTTGATGTACATGTCCTTTTTTATACATGGCCTATTTTTAGTATAACCGAGCCTAAAGTAACTTCTTAGGCTGCCTGCGTATCTCTTTTTTGGAGAATCAGGTCTAACGTAGTTCGTTGCTCACTTGAAGCTCTTTGAGCCATAGAAGGTTTGATTGACTGATTTCTTACTTCCTTGTTCGTAAAATGCTTCTTTTGATGAGGTAAAGATTTTCTTTTCATTATTTTTTTACTCTTCCTTGATAGTTGTTTTGTCACTTCCTTGCTTGGAAATGTTTTCCTTCATGAGGTAAAGATGTTTCTTTTCTTTACTTTTGATTATTTTCTGATGATTGACTAACATGTTTCTTGTCTTTGCTATTTGATTTTTCTATGATGGCAGTGTGAGAGTGCAGACATAGTAGGATTCCCCCCTCTCCAAGGTTTGGTAGATAGGTTTAAGAAAGAAAGGTTGATCAACCATGCTCAAAGGGTTTGCAAGTGGATATCTTGATATGGGTGATAGGGTAGATTTGGTTTGCCAAGTGATGGCCTCCTATCCTTGGACTTACTTTTTTTTAGGAAACAGTCATATTTTCTAAACTCATGATGTTGATGCCTACTTAGGGCCATTATCTTCTTTAGATGGTGATCGAATTAAACAAGATGCCTTTGAGACAAATGGATGAATTGATGAACAATGAGAAAATCAAGATGATTTATGAAGTTTGATGATGCTCAAATTCAACACATTTAATCTTATTGTGAATTTGATGACATTCATTTTCTTTAAAAATCAAAATGAATCATGCAAACATTTTTTGAAAATTTTGTAAGAAAATCTTTATTGAAACATGAGGAAAGACAGATAGAAATTATCCATGAAGAATAAAAGAATGATCTTGACTTGGAAAGCTTCTTATTTTTTATTGTGGGCTAATCTTGGTTGATCCTTGAAGAATGAGGCACAATGGCTTGTTCATCAATCAAATCTTGGATAACATGTCTCAACATGGAGCAATGATTAGTGGAGTGGCCCGTACATTAATGGTAGGCACAATGCTTGTTCAAATCATAGCTCTTGGGTATTGGGTTTGGAGTGGGTCGAAGATCTAAAGGTTTGAGATACCCTTCTTCGCAAAGCTTTTGAAAAACTTCACTCAATGACGTAGAAAGTTTTGAGAATGACCTTGATAGGCACCTTCGGGGTGAATTCGGCGACAATAAGGCAGTCGAACTAACAAACCAAGAGAAAGGTTATTGTGGAGTTAAAGTATTAATTGCAATTTTTGTGTTATCGGGCCTGATGTTTTATATAGACTTTCTCAATGTTCCATCATTGATTACATCCTCGATTTGGATTCCAACCCCTAGAAGAGCTTTAAAAGTCTCAAAGTAGTGGGCAAACATTGATTCACGGTAGATAGGAAGCAAGTTTTTCTTTACCATTTGCACTTGTTCGGCTCCACTCGGCCTGTTGATAATTTAGGCCACTTTGGCCCTCTATCGGGTGATAAAAGTTGAAAGAGTCTCCTTGGATTTTTGTTTGGTGGTCTCAAATTCCCTAAGTGTGATGTCCACCTTATTATTGTAATTGTACTGCTTGACAAAGGCATTGCCGAGTTGTTCCTAGTCTTTAGATATGGGCTCTTCCAAATCTAGGAACCAACAGAGAGCTGCCTCAATGAGGGTTTGGTGGAACATTTGAGCCATTAATTTAGTTGTAGCCCCTAGTGGTTGCATGGCCCAAACATAAAGCTTAAGATGGGTCTTTGGGTATGTGGTTCCATTGAATTTGTTTAAGTCTGGCATTTTGAATTTAGAGGGTAAACAGACCTCTGGATATAAGGAGAGTTTATGGATATCAATCATGTCATCTCTATGGTTTGATTTGCATATTAAGGCTTCTATCTTTTCAAGCCTTTTGAGAAGAGCCTCTTCATTGGTATTGGGCTTCTCTTGAGTTTTGACTTCATTTTAGGGCCTATTTTGTTCGACTCGATTAAACTAATCATGTGTGGCTGCATCTTGGGCCTGTTGATTCTATTAGAAATGAACTTGAGGAGGTATAGGTGGTTGGTTATTGGGAGCATTGTTAGGCCCTACTGGGACTAGTGGAGGTAGTGGTAATCCTTGTTGTAACAATTCTTGGACTGTCTGGGAGAGCCTCTGTGTTTCATTTCTATAATCGACCGTGTCGTTTCTAATTTCAGCCAAAATCTAGAGTAATTGATCCTGATCCATAGTGACAAGGTATAGTGATTCACTTTATTTTGATGCCATGGTTTTCGGGCTCAATTGAGGGAATAAGAGCTGCTTGGGGTAGAAAACCTCAATGAATTTTTTTTTTAACACCAAATGAGCATAGAGAAGTTTGAATCCAAGACAATAGCGCAAAGAGTTTTTTTATTTCAAAACTTTGAGTAGGAAAAGATCTAATCTAAATGGAAAAGAATATCATTTCTTAAAAAATGAAGCATGCATTTTTTTGAAGTTTAAATTTTGAATTTTTTGATTGATTTTTTTTTTTCTTTTTTGAAAAAAAAAATATGGGGCATAATGCCTAGGTAGCCCCTAAGTCCTAAGAGGATGAAACGATTTACTTGAATAAGGAAAACAATCTTAAAGGTTAAGAAGATGCAATCCTAATGCAATTAATTAGACCTTACTAGAGGAGTAAAGATAAACCTTGATTGACGAGATGAGGATCCTAAAAAGATGTGACTTCTTGAAAAGGAATTGAAAACCTATCTCTAATGGTTGGCATGATAGGAAGAATTGAGAGGGGCCACAAATTTGAGCCCAGCTTGATTTTTAAGATGATTAAAGAATTCAAATTATGAAATCTTGGAAGTCATACCTAGCCCCTAAATTTTGGCATAGTGGGGGACTTGAATAAAAGTCATTTCTAGATTTTGAGGAAAAGGTTCCTAAAAGATCAAGAAAATATTTGAAATTGATTCGGACCTTTACTAGGGCCAGACATGATTAGAAATTGAGTTAATTTATATAATGAGAATAAACCTAAAAAATTCCCTTTCGAAAGTCATGTTGTTGGCCTCAGCTAGTCTCTTTCCAAGCTAGTTGTGGGTACCTACTTTCGGATAACACCTGTGTTATTTAACATGTTTGGTGTCAATGAAAACCCAAGAAAGTCTCATTTGTAACCCCGTTGTAGCTTACAAAATTGATTTTTTAGGAAAAAATCAAAGTTTTTTGGAATAATTTCAGAAAACAGGAAAAATTTTGTAGAGTGAGAGGGCAGCTCTCTATGTGCCGATCGGCACACAAAAGCTTTTAACCTTTGTGCCGATCAGCCAACAGAGAGGGGTATTTTTTTTACTTTCTGAATTTTTCTGACTTCATGAATTTGCACAAAAAAAATTCCATGCGTGTCTTACCAAAATTGGGTTTGAGATCCTGAATCATGAATCTAGGGCAGATTATATGCATAACACTTTGATTGGGTAAAGTTTTCAAGGTTTCCCTTCTGACAGGATGTGTCATATACATCCTACAGCCATTAGATTGTAATGACTGTGGTCAAATGGTACTGCATCACCTTTTTGCATACCATCCTAAGGCCACTAGAGCGTAGTGTCCTTAGTCAAGCGGTATTTGATCAAGGAATGGAGGGCTTTCACCAGGTGACACCCATCAAGTTGAGTGAGCATACGGGGCGAGGGCTACTCACTGTCTAAGGTTTGGAGGGTATGCAATGCAATTGCAAATGTTATGGAGTGATATGCGTGCAAGGTATCCAGATTTTAATCTTTTTTTATTCATCCATCCATACATTCAAGCAAACATCTATTCATCTATCATGCAATAAAATAAACGAATGTAAAGAAAGTAAACAAAATAGCCTTAAAGTGAATACTTCACCAAGTCTAGCCCTCTTTAATCCCTAGTGGAGTCGCCAATGTGGGCGCCAGCACTAGGAAAAAGGAAAGTAAGAAATCTTTTTTATAGATTTAGAAGGATCTCGGCTGTCTCCTTCCCTTAAGGTGAGAAGGAACGCCTCTTATGAAAGATAGAAAGATTGAGGAGTCGCCAGCTTGTTTTGGGTAAGAAACAAGCAAACACGTTACAGCAGAACAAAATTAAAAGAAAACGAAAAATCAATGAAATAATTGAAATTTACATCCCTTTGTCTCCTAATTACATTCTAAAGATCCCTTGACATGGATCGAATTAAATAAGGCCCTAAAATAAAGCAAAAACCAAAGAAACCATGAATCTAGAGGCTAATGTACGGAGTGGAAAGGTGTTAGGAACCCACCCCGCTCGATCCAAATGGATTGACCTCGAATATTCACTTGCAAGGCTATTTTGTCATGAGAAAAACTGAAAAAAAATAGATGTGAGTCTGGAAGAGATAAATAATAAAAGTTCTAGCGTAAAAAAATAAAACAAAACAAAAAAGACAAAAGATAGATTTGACTCGGGCCTGAAGACTTCTACGTATCCATTCATAAAATAGAATCAAAGTCATATAGTTTCTCCGGTTTACCCTCTTTTATCAAGAGTAATAAAAGAGATGAGATCAATCAGATCTAAAGAAAAAAAAAAACTATCAAGGGTTTAAGAGCATACCTTATTCAGTCGTGGTAGTCGGGCAACACTTCGGCTAGGAAAGTCTGGATCGGATGCTTCTGTAAGGTAGATCTCCAGTTGGTTCTTCAGTTCAAAAAGCGTCGCTTTGACTAGCTTTACGGAGAAAAGCTGTCACTTTGGCAAGGCTTCGGCCTCAAGAGAGGAGGGTTCTTGTAGAGAGAACCCTAGAATTAAACTAATAGCGTAAGGCTATGAAAATCATCTTCCTTTTGTATATTTTTGTGTCACTAAAACTGATGGCCTAGGGGCTTTATTTATAGGAAAATATAGAGATTTAAGTTAGGATCATGTCTTGAGTGATAATTATCTAATTAAATAAATAAAAAATTAAATAAGAATGATTATCCTAACTAAATGAATTAATAAATAATTATGACAATGCACGAACCAATAGAATTGGTGTCTACATGAAAGAGCTAATAAGATAAAAGAGAAATAGAGTTTAAATGAAAAATAAACTCTAAAATGAAAATGTTTAGGTTCAATGTATCTTCATTTAAGGAAATATCAAGCAACTAGATTTATGGAAACTCTAAAAGTGGAAAGACCTAATTAAGCCTAAATAGACTATTATCACTTAAGATTATCAAATTGCTCCTAATTTGGTAGAGAATCTCTAAATTGCCACAAGACATGTGAAATGACCAAATTACTCCCAATTCGTCACCAAATGGCTAAAATTACCAAAATAGCCCAACGTGGGTAAAATGATATGGAAATTATGAAAATGTCCCTCAAGTGACTAGGAAGTCTTACTGAGGGTAAGATTATGCCAAAATTATCAAAATTCCCTTAGTGGGCAAAAAGGTACTAAAATTACCGAAACGCCCTCCAATGGGCAGAGGAGTCCTAACGGGAGTATAACTCTGTCAAGAAGAGTCCTACTCGGACTGGGACTCTGGCAAAAGAGTCCTAACGGGAATGGGACTTTATCGAGAATATCCCTACTTAGACTAGGACTCTGGCAGAAGAGTCTTGACTGGAGTGGGACTCTATCAAGAGTAGTCCTACTTGAATTGGGATTCTAACAGAAGTGTTCTAACGAGAGTAGGACTCTATCAAAAAGAGTCCTAACGAGAGTGTGACTCTATCGGGAAGAATCCTACTTGGAATGAGACTTTGACAAGAGAGTTCTAACGAAAGTGAGACTCTCTTAGGAAGAGTTCTAACGGGGAGTTGGACTCTATCGGGAAGAATCCTACTAGGACTGAGACTCTGACGGGAAAGTCCTAATGGGAGTAGGATTCAATCAAGAAGAGTCCTACTTGGATTATGACTCTATCAGAAGAGTCCTAACGAGAATAGGACTTTGTTAGAAAAAGTCCTAATGGAACTAAGACTCTAGCAAGAGAGTCCTAGCGGAAATAGGACTCTGTCAAGAGGAGTCCTAATGGAATTGGGACTCTAGTAGAAGAGTCCTAGCTGGAATAAGGCTTTTTTAGGAGAAGTCCTAATGGAACTGGGACTCTGGAAGGAGAGTCCTAGCAAGAATAGGACTCTGTTAGGAAAGTCTTAGCGGGAATAGGACTTTGTCAAGAGGAGTCCTAATGGAACTGGGACTCTAATAAGAAAGTCCTAGTGAGAATAGGATTCTATCAGGGCGAGTCCTAATGGAACTGGGACTTTGGCAAGAGAGTCCTAACAGGAATAGGACTCTGTTAGGAAAGTCTTAGCAGGAATAGGACTCTGTCAAGAGGAGTCCTAATGGAACTGGGACTCTAATAAGAAAGTCCTAGTGAGAATAGGATTCTATCAGGGGGAGTCCTAATGGAACTGGGACTTTGGCAAGAGAGTCCTAACAGGAATAGGACTCTTTTAGGAGAAGTCCTAATAGAACTAAGACTTTGGTAAGAGAGTCCTAGCGGGAATACAACTCTATCATGAGGAGTCCTAATGGAACTAGGACTTTGGCAGGAAAGTCCTAGTGGGAATATGATTCTGTCAAGAGTAGTCCTAATGGAACCGAGACTTTGGTAGAAGAGCCCTAGGGAGAATAGGACTCTGTTAGGAGGAGTCCTAATAGGAAAAGGACTCAATCGGGAAGAGTCCTACCTGAAGTAGGTTTCTTAGCATAATCATTGGGGTTTTTTACTACTTAGTCAAGGGTCACAAAATGAGGTGTCTATAGCAGTATTTTAATATTTTAAGCAGACCGATTGACCGGTACTGTTCACTGATTGACCGGTCCGGCCACATTTTCCTTTATTTTTTTTTTTCTTTTCAAGCTTTGTTTGCGGTTGTTTTAAATGGCTTTTAGGGCATTGTTTTTAGACATTAAAATATGATATTTAAAGAATAAAATCTCATTAAAAAGATGATATTTTCACTAGAATGTGACCTAAAACATTTCACTTAAAGAATAAGGATCACGAATCACAATCGGGTTTTAGAAATCTCGAGTCGTGACAAGTCGATTGATCAAGTTTTTAAAGAGAGAATTATAGGCACTAGTTAAACCAGTTAACCGCCCCAAAACTAAGGCACAACTAATCGACTGATGGTATAAACCAGTCGATTTATTTGGTCGAATCTATAAAAACTGAAATAGTTTTCAAACATTTCAAACACACGCCCTGTGCAAACTTTTCTATTTCTCTCTCTTTCTCTCTAACTATTTGAAAACTCTCAAAACTTCTCTTCTATGGTTCCTGTAATACCCCGACCCGAGAATGCCGGGTAATGAGGCACGTTTTACGAGGTTATGAAAAAATGAGTGTAAATATTATGCCCTTAAGAATATGATAAATTAATTTAATGTAATTAATTTATTAATATGAGAAATTAAGTATTAGTTATAATTAATATAAAATGTGATGATTAATTTATAAAATATAATTAATTTAATCACTAATTTGTTAGTTAATTAAACATAAGAAATTAATTAAATATATATATAAGGGTGTGAGTGTGTCATGTGTATTTTATATATATATATATATATGTGTGTGTGTGTGTAATGGAGGAGATATGAAGTTAAGGGAGGTAAGGTGTCTATGTACCATTTATGTATATTATATATGCAAGTAGGTAAAGAATTATGGAAGAAAGAATGGCCCCAAATCAGAAAGTATGGGAGGTATGGGCTGATTTGATGGAGAATGGGAGTGAAGTGATGGCCATAGATCCTTATACACATATGTACACAATCATATACACACCTCATTTACAACACACGAAAAGGAGAAAAAGAGAGAGAGGAAGAGTTCTAGGCATTCAGAAGGAGAAAAAAAACCAGAAGGAAAGGGGAGAGAAAGTCACTGTTAGAGGTAAAACCACAAAACACCTTGATTTCTCTCTCTAAAAATTTTCATATGAATGAACTGTTTTAGCTTCTGATTTTTGTATGTATGATGTTTAAAAAAAATAAATATGAATAAGCATGAAAATTTCGACCTAAAACACCTAAGAAACACAATGCCGTACGCCAAATCGCCATTGTTGAGCTTGGTGAGAGTAGGTCTGAACCGACTTTCCCCAAACCCAATTTGGCCTATCAGGACTTCAAGAAGACCTTAAAAGCATCCCAAAAACGCATGAACACTGATCACAAAGCCCTAGAAAAGCCCTCCAAATGTTGAGTTGCAGGCTACGAGTTTGAAACCCAAAGCTTTAAACTTAGAGTCAAAACGATATTCATGAATGGAAAATAAAACTACATGTAATATGGATTACAAAGAAACAAACCCCAAGAGTTTTAGCTTAGAAATGAGCATTTACGGTGGGATTATTGTTCTAGGTTATCAAAGCTTAAAGCCGAAATAAAGAATTCATTTTGAACTCCCAAATGAATGCCAAGTTGGTCGTTTGTACCTTAGGAATGTTTTGGAATCAAAACAGTGAGAAATAGCTAAGTAGGAAGGCACGAAATTAAAGAGAAAGGAAAACTGTAATTAGGGCGACAATGGAGATCATTGGGGAAGATGACCGAGTTGACTCGCAACTCGTTTTAAAAAGAATGGGTCGACTCGTGCACGTGGCAACACGTAAAGCTGCCACCGCATAAATGAAACGCGGTCGTTTAGGCCTAAGGGTTTAAAACCCTGACTTACCTCGTTTGGTTACACGGTCATGAACCCTAATTGGATAACCCACACGGAGATAGGCTATCCTATCCACAGATAACTACCTTGTCCGTCATTTGGTTTAAGGAAACAGAAAAAAATAAAAAGGGCGCAAGCCTGGGGTTCGAACCCTAGACCTCACGCGCCAAGAAGCCCTCTCTTACCACTCGGCCACGCGCACGCGTGTAATGAACATGTGGCAAATTATATATATATATATATATATATATTATATGTTAAATAAAAACAAAAAAATTAAAAGGTGCATTTTGCACCTTACAGGAACTTGAACGTGGTATCTTTTGGGAGGCAGGTGACACGCTGGCCAGCGTGCCACCCTATTCGACCGTTAGTATATGGCAAGGAAAATAAATATATCTCATATTAAATGAATTTAATTAATTAAAATTTATTTAATTAAATTAAATAGACCCGAAATGCCCGGTGTCCAATTAAGATAAGTTATATATGTATTCTTACTATCTCAGTCCTCTTGAGTCCATTGGTGAGGTCCTACGACATGAGATGAGGTCCCGAAAAATTAAAGACCCCTAAAAGTGTCAAAATGACCAAAATGCCCCTGCCCAATAAATGAGTCAAATGAAGTCCAAATTAAACATATGAATAGTGTATCCTTACTATTTTGGATATTCTGAGACTAATGGTAGGATCCGTTTTACGAGACGAGACCCCAAAAAATAAGGATACGTAAAGGAGGTAAATGACCAAAATACCCCATGTCCAAAATTAACAAATTATTAGTGTATTCTTACTATCTCGGACCTTTTGAGTCCAATGGTGAGATCCAAATTACAAAACGAAGTATGGAAAAATACGACACGTAAAACGATAAATGACCATTTTGTCCTTTTACATACAAAAGTCCGAATTAAATTTTAGGAAAGCCTAAACCGACTTTCTTCGACGCTCCGGACTCAATGGTAAAGTCTATTTGATTAAAAGAGATGTCAAAAATAAAAAGACATAAAATTTGTTGAATAGCATCTGTTAGATGACTATAAATTAAAGTAAATGCCAAAGTACTAATCTAAGGCGTATACGAGGAAATGAATTATGAAAAGACACGACATGTAAATATGTGAAGTAAATAAATTTAAATTAAAGTTAATGGAGCTACCAGAAGAGTATAAATTAAAATGAATTTAATTTCTAACACATTAAGTTGTGTCATAGGTTAAGAGTACAAGTTAAGTTGAGTACATATGAAATTATGAAATCATTTTAGGATCTAATACGAGTTAAGCATAAGTTAAGGAATATCAAGATGATATTACAATGAATGTGAAGTTGATGAGATGTTTATGAATTGTTCTTAGGAACTACAGGGAAAGTGGGAAAGCACATTATTAGCACTAACCCTAAAGGACCAAGGTGAGTAACCCTGTATTTGAAATAGGAGATTTAACTCCATGGATTTGAAAAGGTTTTAAATGCAAAGACATGAAGTGTTTGAAATTCCGAATTCAGTATTTACATGATTCAGTTTTAAATTGTTCTGTTTTATAAACTCTATTATGGCATGCTTAGTGAATGGATTCTACCATAGTTTTCTTCAAACATATTTCAGCATGTCTAAAGTTTTAAATGCCAAATTATGTAAAGTGTTCTGAATTTGTTATATCAAATGTTTAAAGGATTTGTTATGAAATTACATATATGTTGTTTTAAATGTTCATGAGAAGCACCTATTTGAAGAAATCATGTATTAAATGTTATGTTTTAAAGTACTCACGAGAAATATCTATTTGACATACTCATATGTTAAATGTATTTGAAATGCAAGATAAATAATAAGCACATAAGTAGTGAGGAGGGTTGTACGGAACCCAACGGACCTATCATGTGCATTATCACATAGGTAGTGAGGAAGGTTGTACGGAACCCAACGGACCTATCATGTGAAATGCCCGGTAGCAGGATCTAATCCCCAAGGCAAATGAGATATCTCCACGTATACGTAAAATGGGAGTCTGGTTCGAAACGGATTCCACTAATGAAAGAGATAAGATGACAAATGAGTTTGAAATTAGGAAGCAGGTTTTACCCTCATTTTCAATATGCATATGTTTTGAGTTTTATATACTCTATTTAAGAAATACATGTTATGTTATATATTTTGAAGTTTATATGAAGAAGTATATGTTAGCTTGAATATTTTTAAATGTTTCAAAGCTATCTGTTTTATGAAATGCATATGTTCTGAGTTATATACTCTATTTGACGAAGTACGAATTTAGCTTGAATACTTTAAATGTTTTGAAGCTATCTGTTTTAAGAAATGCATATGTTCTATGTTCAAGTATACGAGCAATTGGCAGTGAATGTTTTACAAACTCTTATGTACTAAAAACCACTGCTAATTGAAACCCTATGACGAATACTGGAATTTCTCACAAGCTTAAATTAGCTTACCCGGACTTTGTTCGGATCCCTCTTTCAGGTGATTGATAATAGGGCTGATTTGAAGACGATGAGGAGGAGCCTAACTGTTTTTGGAAGAGACATCTAAGTAGTTCTCTTGTTAAGTATCATGAACTTAAGATGTAACCTTTGTTTTAGTAAGGTAGTGAACTGTTATGTATTAAGCCCCAAGGGGTAGCTGAACATGTATCTAGTATAAAAGCCTTTGAGTTTTTAGTTATGCTCTGAATGTATGATCATGTGTACCATTGTGACTAACGGCAACATCGGACGGATGTGTAAATTTTAAAATGAGAAAAGAAAAGAAAAAGTTTTTCACGCTTCTGTAACCACATGAAGCACATCTATTTGATACCGCTGCAGATGCGAGCCTTGTCCCGAGGCCTCCGGGTCTAGGGGTGGCGGTCGAGACTCGAGATCCGTACAGGATGGGTTTCGGGTCGTGACAGTTCCCAAAATCAAGAATCCATCATCTAAATCCCTAGGAAAATGTCCTACAGATGACACTGATCCTGAACACCGAACTAAGTCTAGGCATGATAGACAAATCTTTTTCAACACCTTCATAACTTTAAAGTTTCACGATGATATCAAAAGTCATACCATTGAGTATTAGAAAACTATTAACACCACTTTCTTTAAAACCCAATCCATCTTTATTAGGTCTCACTTTGAGATGCCTAAGGGCCTTAATGCGTCGTCTTGGATTCTAGACACCCCCATTTCACTCTCCCTCTAATCCATCGCCAAGATATTCCAAATTCCCTGAGGGTAATTCGAACAGTTCACCATCAACTCTTAGATAGTAAGTAAAGGGTTTAACCTTCTCACGGCCGTACAAAAAATGTGTGGTGACCCCTCCATCACTGAACCCTTCAAACTTAAGGCCTCTCAACTCACCTTTGAAAGCTGCCTCATCCATCACATCATTACATACAATATCCTATCATGTGTTAGTGGATGAGACTTTGTCTCATACATGGACATGTTCCTAATTTGGTATGTCTTAAACTACCAAAAGGTCGACCTTCCACATATCATTCTCTACCATATGAATGATTGCCTCAAAAAGAAGAAAGACATTCTTCCATATGGCAATCACCTCACCACTCTTTTTAAGCATTACCAAATCGACCTTGGTAGTTGAACCGACATCTATACCCTCATCTATATGGACCTTTACTATAAGAGGACTTTCAAGTCTATGGGGTATAAGGAAACTAAGCATGGATGAGTTCCTAAATCTGTTTCTACCACACAACCCTGAGCACCCTTCAAGAGACTCACTCACCTACTCCTACTCCTATTCATCCTTCTCTAACTCCGGCCCCGAATTCCTCCTCCCTCACCACCTTCTCTCAAAAGATGAACTCCGGACTTCAACACCAATTTTAAACCATCGAATCTAACTGTTCCAAGACCTTAGCCTCTATGACCGACCGTACTGAGGTCATAGAGCACGTGCACATTTTAAAATGACTTGTTAGAAGCTTTCTATAAGCATAATGAAAGAAAGTATGAGGGGACTAAATAGAAGTGCTCGAGATCAAGGACTTGCTCAAGCGCATCTTTATCAAAAGGCATCAACCACCTCCTCCCCAACAACCCGAGGTCATTTTTGAAGATGACAAAGGGGGAGAAGAAAAGAAATGAGAAGAAAAAAGAAGAAGATTTATATTAATTAGATTTTTTTCTTTAAGTCTTTTATGTATTGTTTTGCTTTGCTTGAAAGAAAATACTTGTACTATTCATGTTATTTGAATTGTAAAAGGTCATCTCTTCAATGAATAAAAAAGCATATTTTTGTTATATCTCTTTTTTGTGTATTGTGCAATATATGTTAAATCATAATATCTAAATGCAGAAACTGAGCATGAAATGTGATACAATTCTCTAACCCTAAATTGCAATGATTACATCATGATATAGGGAGATGTAAAAATAATGCCTAATTGATTAATCTATTCATATTGAGGCATTAATTCAAACTTACAAATTGATAAGGCGAGAAATATATGTAATATCATTATTCTCTACCAAATTTCTTTCTTTGCATTTCTATTTGCATTAAAAGCAACAATGTTTTGTCATCATAAAAAAATTAAGAGAATGTTAGCCCTAAGGATTTTCAACCAATGGACATCTTAGTAATTTTGATGATAATAAGGCATTTGTACATGCGGACTAATGTTTTATCCATTAACATTACAAATAGGTCATCTAGGTCAAAAAAGATTGTTGACCAAGAAATGAAAAAGTCCATCAAGTTTAAGGACTCTACTCAAGTACAATCTTCAAAGCCAAAACTCCAATCAAGTGGAATGCTCTCATGATGATCCAAGAAAATAAACACACTCAAGCCCAAGAAATCAAGACAAGTTAAGAGAAAACTTTTTATTTTCCTTATTTTGAGTTTTGAGTGATTTAGGATTAGATCGATCATTAGTTGTTAGCTCTTACTATTTAAAATGATCAACTAGAACCAATCTTAAAAAGATTTTTTTAAAATAACACATTGTTGTACTTCAAGTTTTGAAAGACTAAAAGGCTTTGAAAATAAAACGCTATGAAAAATAAGCAGAAAGGCTAATTTAGTCAAAAACAATTGACCAGTTCCAAGAATCAATCAACTAATTTTTAAGCCTTATTTTTTATAGTGAAGAAACTAGTTGACTAGTCCCTTGAACCAGTGGATTGAGTGACCATTTCAAGTATACAATTTGAACCTACTGTCCAAAATAGTCGACCTAACTGAAGATTCGGTCGATTGACTTTTAAAGGCTAAAATAATATACATCAAAACGAATCGACTGACTTTAAGAACCAATCAACTAATTGTTCTTGAACTCATAACCTTAAACCCTCTAGAAAAATCAGTTGAGCTGATCAATCAATTGGATCTTGATCCAGTCAACTAATTGGTGAATTTTGTCGATCTTTGAATCAAAGATTCAAATTTTGAATAAATGAAAAAGGGGGATGACTCTATCTTGAAATATAATGGCCATATTCATTTGAGGGTTATAAATAGTGATTCTCTAAAGCATTTGTTGCTATCTATTTACAATCTTATACTTCTACATCTTTATTTTTGACTTTAAATCTAACCATTAAAAATCTAGATTTAAAGGTTTTACTCATCTTAAATACTCTGAACTTACACTTGTTCAATCTATAGAAGTGGACATTTATTGCACCAATTAACTTTTGAAGATAGTGCTTGTTGGTAAACAAATTTTGTATTTTCTCATTGTGGTGAGATTTGGGGGGAGGTGATACCTTGCGAGGTAAAATGGGATATTTTGTTAGGGAAAGACTTAGGAGCTCTTGTTGTAAATGTTTGAGTTCTACCTCCAAGGAGATCAAGATAGTGGAAAAACTCATGTGGGGATACTTGAATCAAGAATGTAAGAATTTTTTTGAACCTCGTAAAAATCGTTGTGTTTGTTATCTCTTTCTCTCTCTACTCTTTTACATGCGCATTTCTTATATTCATTTTTTTTAAGTTTGTAAAAATTATCAATATTGAAAAATACCCGATTCTTCCCTATTTTGGGTAAATATCTGGGCAATAGTTTTGAACATCTTAATTTTGAAACTAAGACCAACAACTAAGGATTCCTAACTCATCTTTGATCCATTTATCCTTATTTTTTTTGCATTGGGTTCTATTTCACATGTATATTATGGCCTTACTCATTATTTTCCATTTGGTTCAAGTCAAATTGTTGACACAGTTTAAAGCTTCTTGTTAATGACGAGTCTTAGGGATGCTATGTCATTTCATTAATTTCCTTTACATGCATGCAATATACAAGCTAAATAAACAAGAACCCAACCTTAGAGAGAGAAAAATAAAGAAAGAAACTTGACTCTTACCTACAATGGCTACCAAGTTACATCTGTTTGTGCTCCTATTTGAGCTTCAACAACTTTAGTAAGTCTTTGGCTTTATTATTATTCTTCTTGTTTCATGGTATGTGCATATACAGACATAGGTTCCTCTTTCTTTCTCTCTCTCTCTCTCTCTCTCTCTCTCTCTCTTACTATCTCTTTATTCATCTAAGACATAACACATCACTCCATTTGCATGCAGCATTTCTGATTTGAAGAGAGATTGTCATATATATATATATATAGACACATACACATAAGCTTGTCTTAGTCTTGTTTTGACAAGTGGCCATGGAGATCCACCATGGACAATCCTTAAACCCACATCATATTATCTTATCTTATCATCGTATCAACCCAAAATCAAATTTTTTTTTATAGTGCTGAATCACCGAGATTCTTATATTATATACATACCATACATCATATATTATGTACACCTCATGTCATCATATGTCTTGCATATCATACATCATATTTCATATCATCTCATTATACATTATCAATACATGAATTAGAGACCTTAGTCTCTAGTTAAGTGCACTTTGTGCACTAATCCACCCGAAAATTCTAATGTGTTAATTGATTAATTAACACTAGTTGGGATTTTTCCATCAAGCAATAGTACCCATTATTTTTTCCATATTTTTAAGCATTGTCATCAATTAAATGGCTAATTTCACGTCCATGCTAATGTCTGCAAAATTCATATTTAATTGCTTCAAGCAAAATACCCAAGCTCATTAGGATAAGGGTCCATAAATAAACACTATAATATATAATTATTCAAAATTACTAGGTTGGAGTATTGCATATAGTCACAGGTCTTCTTTGAACAATCTTAGTTCTAGCCTTTGACTCATAACTCATTATTTTTGTATGAATGATCGATTCCAAACGATATGAATGTGAGCAGAAGAGCCTTAAAAGAATCTAGGGGTGGTTATTATTTTTTCCTTCTTTTTCACTAATCTTTGTCGCTTCTATATATTCTCTCTTATTTTACTTCTTCACAATTAACCTCTATCTCTCCCTATAGCTTGTGAATTCAAGTCGAAAAGATTTGATGTTTGTAAATTTACACTCAAATTACGAAAAGGAAAAGTGCTATTAGGACGAACAAGGAATCCTTGCCAATATATCAACAAGCTCCTCCCCTATTTTCAACGTTCAACTGCTTAAACTTTTGCATACAAATGGTTTAAGATTTTCTTATATATACATAGACGTTCATATATACATATATAACATAATGAAGGTGGAGAAAACAAAACAAGTTGTCCTCGAATTTTTTATTTGTTCTTTGTAATAGAATATGTTGTTTCTTTTATTTTCTTCCTAAATACCAAGTGATGTAGTGAAAATATAAATATGATCTCCATACTTATTGATATGGTACTTAGTGTAAAACATTTTGAAAACCATTGAAAAGACTAGGAGCCGTGGAGCACTATAGGACCCTATTGAACTGATATTTCAAATCTAAATAATATTGCTATATAATATTTATTAATTTTATTTTAATATATAAGTGGATTATTTTCTTAGAATTTCTAGATTTGTGATTCCATAATTATTTTTACCACTAGCAGAAGTAGCCACGTTCTCTATATCTGCCACTATTTTAAAAGGTAGAAGAAGCATTGTGTTTCTCTATACTTTTTTTTCCATGGTTTTAAAAAGCCCTCAATCTTTTGTATTAGAAATGAATTTAATTTGAAAATATATATTAAGAAACTTAAGTTTTATGCTATATTGACTATTAAGCATGTTTCCTATTTTTATTTGCGTTTTTTTTTAAAAAAAAAAAACAAGTTTTTGTACCAAACATGATTTTTTTCTTTTCATTTTTATATAAAATAAAAATAAAAATTTTCATTTTAAAAAAACTAAAAACCAAAAATAGGAAATGTTTTCACACACAACCTTAACTTTCCAAAACCAAAAACCTCAATATAAAACAACATTTTAAGTAGGGTTTTCAAACAACTAAAAGCTTCATTTCAAACAACCAAAACCCTCAATTTAAAACAAGCAAAAACCTCATGGAATTGTATGAAAGAACATACCTTTTAAGTAAGGTAATCTCCATTTTCGGCTTTATATAATCTCCTAAGTTGATCAATCAAACATCAATGTCATCTGGTCACCTTAATATGATGAGTCTTATAATGGGATAAGGTGGAAGTTTTATAGCCTCATCAGTCTAGAGGAGATAAATTGAGAGAAGGGAGAAGTCTTTAGAAACCCTAAGTTTGAGAATGTGATGAAAGAGAGTTTCAAAGTGAAAGCATCAATGGAGGTGAGTCATGAAAGAATGGAAACTATCTAGAAGCAAAAATGGAAGGAACTAACCTACATTGGATGGAGAGAAAGCTTCATCGTAAATGGAGCTTTGACACATTGGTTTAATATATTTCAATAACTTTTACAGTCTTGTCCTTCAACTGTCAATTTGAGTTATCGACAAGTAACGGCATGGGAGATCCTTGCCTATTTTTGAAATAAGGTGGGTCCTATTGTAATATGGCCAAATCTTAGGGGAAGTATGTGTAATTTAGTTTTTCAAATTAAATGATTATGTAGTCCAATACCCTAATATGTATGGTTCCAAAAAGGCAAGAAAACTTATCCACTTTATGTTTGTCACATCCCAATACCAGATTATGTGGAATTGGACAATATGATCGGCCACCAATGGCCTTTTCAAATATCAAATCATCCACCAATTGCTCTTGTTCAATTGTAGCGGAATAATCACAAAGTAAATTATTCAACCTGTCTCATCGGATAGGCCATTGGCTCAAAGCACTCTATTATTTATAACAAAAGATGCTAATAAGTCTTCTAGTCATACAAGCTCAAACTAGATTGTTAACATTACATATAAATTTTCATAGCAAAAGCATTTCTCTCGTCTTCTATCAAAACTTGTCTTTGCATCCCTGTACCAATTATCTTATTAAGCAAAAAACTCATATCTTTTTTTTCTACACCGAACTTGCATTGCTTGAGATTGAGCTTATCTAGCCTTCACCTGAAAATATGATAATAATCTATAATGAGCTCAACAACCTAGTGAGAATTCTACAACATGCCAAGGGTTTGAAAACTACTATTTAGTTCTTCATTGAAATGTCTATATTCTTTAAGAAATAGAATATATCAAATCCAAATAAATAACTGAATCAAAATACATAGAATTCAATGGATGATTTCAATGTATTTCAAATGTAGTCAAATAATCGAAGAAAGGAACTTAAATCAGTATCGTAGTTCAATAATCAATACCATTGTCCAATAATTCATAGTTCAAATGTAATTCAAATTCTATATCATAAACTTAACCTTTATCTTAGTTCGATAGTTTAGTGTTCAAACATAGTTCAAATTCATTATATAAAAGAGTGCAAGTTTCATAAGTTTCACTTTTAAGGTCAACAAATTAGAATCTCGCTGACGAATATCAATATTCAAAAAAGTAGTTCAAAACGCCGTTCTATATGGCTCACTACCAATATATCTCGTGGCTAGGGTTTGATAAAGTCATAATTTGTTTGATAATGACCAATTATAGAAGTTTCAGACCATTCAAATGTATTAAAATCAAGTTTATAGTCAATAATAATCAATCACAAGCTTAATCTTTAAATCAATATCTCAATATCAAAGTACTGAGCCAAAACTAATCATCTAATAACAAGAAATCTCATAATATCTTAAAGAATTCACAATTCATTTTTTTTTTTAAATTAAAGAAGACAATAATATATCGAAGAATTATTTCAAATATTGTTGGAGTAAGTATATCTATTACCATAAGTCATAAAGGAGTTCAATACTTATATCTATAATGAAAACTATTTTAACATGGCATGAAATACTCACAAGCTTAATCTTTAAATCAATATGTCAATATCTAAGTACAGAGCCAAAACTAATCATCTGATAACAAGAAATCTCATAATATCTTAAAGAATTCACAATTCATTTTTTTTTTAAATTAGAGAAGACAATAATATATCGAAGAATTATTTCAAATACTGTTTGAGTAAGTATATCTATTACCATAAGTCATAAAGGAGTTCAATACTTATATCTATAATGAAAACTATTTTAACATGGCATGAAATACTTACATGATGTCCCAAAATTCTATGTCAAAGTCTTCTCCTTAGTTAGAGGTTCCTATAGAACAAATCAAAATATTATTAAGTAATTGTTTAACGTACTATATAACTTAAAACATCATCTTAGGGTCCTTTTTAGTTTAAACAGACATTGTATTTGAGTCGAGAATGCCTAAAAACCTTAGGATAGGATTCTTCGTTGTCATCGGAGTTCCTTTTGTAAC
This sequence comes from Nyssa sinensis, assembly GCA_008638375.1. Lineage (NCBI taxonomy): Eukaryota > Viridiplantae > Streptophyta > Magnoliopsida > Cornales > Nyssaceae > Nyssa > Nyssa sinensis. Next base: position 15,629,696 of record CM018042.1, on the reverse strand, counting down.
TTAATTAAGTCTTTAGGACTTATTTGAAGTTATTGTTTCATTTGTATACATATTTTGGACTCCAATTTGCCTAACTGAGCTTTGTCATTGAGTTTGGAACATCAAAAAACTTTGGGATAAACACCTCTTATTATTTAATTGGCTTTAAAAATATTTTTTATTTAATTTTGTAATTATTATTATTATTATTGTTATGTGTGTGTATATATATATATATATATATTTATATATTACTTGGTAAGATAGTGAACAACCATAATTAGTGGCCTAGTGCTTAAAGCTTTCACCTTTAGACTCAAGATCACGGGTTCAAATCCTTTTGTCGTGTTTTTCTTTTTTAATTTTGGATTCAATGTAGAAATCAATATATGTATGTATATGTGTTTAATATGGATAATAGCTACAAGCGTGGCCTAGTGGTTTGGATTTTGAATTCAAGCCTTGAGGTTTAGTGTTCGACCCTTCTTGGCCTTAGCACTAATGAAACAACATAGTTTAAATGACCTTGTTTTAAGGATCATTTAGTTTCTAGTCCACGAGATGGACTTTTTTTACTATAAGGTCTAGGCAAAAACACTTTAACCCATTAAATTCATGACTTTTTTGGGACAAAAACATCCCTTCACCATATAAGGCGTAAAAATTGGAGCAAGTCTTAATTTTTTTTTTTCCAAACTTTAAAATTCAATAACTTGTAATCTATATAAAAAAAAACATTTAATAAAATTTATATATTTGGATACTAAACATTGAGATCTATCAAACAAGATCCATATTGAGTATGAAATTTAAAAAAAAAAAATTGAAGTGTAAAAATTTGTACGGCAGAACTTCCTCTCAGCTTTCACTGTCAAATTTTACGCTGTAAAACTCTCTCCCAATTCTCACTGTCAAAATTTACACTTAATAAGATGGAAAAAAAAAAGGTCATTCAGCCAATGGTCCAAGAAAAGTATAAAAATTATCATGTGGTCCCATTTTGTATGTCAAAACCTCTTTCAAGGTAGTAAAGTTTGCATTAAAAAAATCTATTTTTGAAGAAAAGTGAACTATAAAATTTCACAGTTTGTAGAAGTGCGTGCTTCTATAGCATTGCGACCTAGGTCTTTCGTTTCTGGTTTTCCAGACTTTTTGTAAAGGGCCCCAGTTTTCCGTTTTTCAGCTTTTCATAAACTCCTGCTCGAGCTACTCGGCTAACTCTGGTTCTTTCGAAGACGACCTTGATTTGAAAAGAAAAATCAACACTGATCCCTTTAACTTACAGGGCAATATTTGATCAAACAATTTGTCTTTGAATACTCAAGGGGATTTGGAGGACCAGCGAGGCGGGAGGAAAGAGCGATCACAAATCTCACGAATCAATTCAAGAGTAAACGTATGCGGTGGCTCCTAAACGAACTTCTCTCCTACATCTGATCGCAACCTGGTCATTTTTCTTTTTTAATAGTAAAGGTATATGCGTGAGACACAATCTACTAATTAATCTATTTTAGATACCCTACTATATTATGGTAGGGTATATGAGATGATTGGACGATGAGAAGGGGTGTCTCAATTTGGAGTTTTTCTTCTATTTTTGACAAATAAGTTTCATTAGGGTATTGTTGTCATTTATAAAAAAATTACAAGTGTGATGTCATCATAATGGACCTGAGCTCAAAAAAAAGATATAATTGAGTCCTTCATCTTGAATTGAAAAAATGTGTTGATCTTATAATAATATAGCATCTTCTTGAGGGACGTAAGGTTAATTAACCCTTATTTTAACACACACACACACACACACACTATATATATATATGTACGATTGTAATAACCTGAAATTTTTTTTTTTTATAAAATTTTCTGGTTAATTATTATTATTATTATTATTATTGCTATTATTATTATTATTTATATTATTCATGTATGAATGGATGTGTGGTTATTTAAAAATGTGTAAGTATGTGTATGTATTATACATGTATATTACATATATTATATGTATATGTGTGGGATGATATGTGTACATGTATATATATATATATATATAAACAGTGCATGTGTGCACTGTGTGCTAGATCGTGTAAGTGTGTGTGTGCCAGATCATGTGAGTGTGTGTGTGCCTACGGATGTGTGTATTGAGTGGAAAGGTATAGATATATATATATATATATATATATAGGTCAGCTTTGCATTTAATGCAAAGCTGCCTTGTAGGGAAACTAGGGTGGCTGAACAGGGAGGAAAGGTCAAGAATAGTGCTGTGCAGGTGGTCACGTGAGAGGGTGGCTTTGTGTATGTGTATATGTCTTAGTCGGTTGGAAGGAAAGAAAGAAAAGAGAGACAGAGAGTGAAAGAGAGAGTTCTGGAAAGGAGAAGGAGATCTTGGAGCTTGAATCAAGCTTAGAACCAAGAAGGTGAAGGAGACACACGGCTAGAGAGAGAAACCCAGAAAAGTGGTAAGTGGTTCATTTCTGATTTTCTGTTTCCTAGCATATTATTTAGATTTAATTCTTGAGTCTTATAGTGTATGAAAAATGGAATATAATGCAAAAAGAATGAATGGAAAAGGTTAGAAAATGGGTGAGAAACAGTGAGTTGCAGGTGAGGGTGAATAATCGGTTGGTTAGGGAAAACTTGTTTAAAACCTTGTTTGGATGTTGGGAAAATGATTCCCATAAGTGCAGAAACACCTTAGGTTAAAGGGGAAGTCCAAACAGTGACCAAACAGTCACGAAAATGAAAGAGAAGGGTCGGCCGGAGAGTTGACCGAAATGTTTGAATCCCTATTCGTGAAAATCTAGTGGCTTAAATCCAAAACTGAACTTATATATGGAATCCTTGGGAGAAAACGAAGAGAACCACATTCAGAAACCATGAAAAACTCATTGGAAAAATCTCACCGGCATCGAAGAAGGCGCCGGAACCCTACTAGGTGCCTCGCCAAAAAAACGGGGAAGAAGGGGGGGTGTTCGGGTCGGGTCCGGGTCCGGGTCCGGTTCGGGTTCGAGTTGGGCTTAGGCGACCCGCCCCTGCCACGTGTCGACCTGCTGTTTTAAATTAAAATGGGTTAGGGGCTGTTTGGCTACTGGTGTAAGAAATTGAAAATTTGAAATTGAAACGGGAATAGGGATATCCTATCCCTGTTCTGGATTAATCCTTGTTTGGCTAATCGAATTGAGAATAGGAAATTTGAAAAATTACAAATTTAACCCTAGACTTTTTAGAAATTAAGTTTGACCCCAGAACTTTTCGAAAATTACACTTTGACTCCTAAACTTTTGAGAAATTATGATCTGACCCCACCAGAATAAAATATTAATTAATAATAATTTAATTAATTAATTTAATTAATTTAATTAATTTAATTATTTAAATATTCTAAAATAATCTAGAGTCCAAATGGGACAAGTCATTAGTGTATTTTGACTATCTCGACCATTCTGAGGCCAATGGTGAGGTCCGTTTTACGAGATGGGGTCCCAAAAAATAAAAGACCCGTAATAACCTTTAAAATTATCAAAATGCCCCTGAATTGAAACGCAGTCAAACGAACTCCAAATTAAGTAAACAAATAGTGAAACTTTATTATTTCGAGCATTCCGGACTCAACTGTGAAGTTCGATTTATGAGAAAAGGTCTCGAGGTGTCAGGACCCGTAAAAAGTGCAAAATAACTGTTTTGCCCTTTTGAGCCCAGATGTCCGAATTGAATTCCACGAAAACTTAAACTTATTTTCTTCGACGTTCTGGACTCAATAGTAGGGTTTAAATTAGCAAAATAGAAACTTATAAAATAAAGACATAAAATTTGTTGAATAGCATAATTCAAGTAACAAATAGACTGCGTCACATGTTATGATTTTAAGGACACGGAAGGGCAAAGAGAAGGTGATCTAACCTTCTGCATTCTACGTCGTTCAACATTACCAAAAGCATCCCTTTTGGTTTTATAAACCCATTTGCAATCAATGGCTGCTGCTCCATTAGGTAAGTCAACGAGATCCCAGAGTTGATTTTTAGTCATGGATTTCATCTCATCTTTTATGGCATCATTCCAAGATGTGGAATTATCTCCACTCATGGCCTCTGAAAACGAGCTTGGATCTTCCTTAGGTCCAACATCACAGTCAGATTCTTGAAAGTAAACCATATAGTCATTAGAAATTGCTGGTCTCCTTACTCTTGAGGATCTCCTTAATACTACTTCCTCTGTAGTTTGTAAACTAGGAGTAGGTTCTGCTTGAACTTGTTCTTCATGAGTAGACTATTCTTGAAATGATTGTTGTTCAGAGTAATCAATTTGATATTTTCTTAGCATAATCATACGTCCTTCATATGAAGGAGTTTTAGTCTGCTCTTGTGCTTCCTTAAGTTGTAACTTACAAGGATAAGCACTCCCACTAGGTTCAGCATCCTCAAGGAATTTGGCATTTCTGCTCTCAACAATTCTAGGACTATTTAAAGGACAATAAAACTTGAAACCTTTGGATTTTATTGGATAGCCAATGAAAAAACCACTTATTGTTCTTGGGTCCAATTTCTTTATGTGAGGATTATAAATCCTCACTTCAATAGGACAACCCCATACATGTAAATGACTCAAACTTGGTTTTCATCCAGTCCATAACTCAAAAGGTGTCTTAGAGACAGCCTTGGATGGAACTCTGTTCAAGATATACACAACGGTTTTCAAGGCTTCATTCCACAAGAATAATGGTAGTTCAGAATTACTAATCATGCTTCTTACCATGTCCATAAGCGTGCGATTCCTCCTTTCAGCTACACCATTTTGTTGTGGTGTGCCAGGCATTGTGTATTTTGCAATAATGCCCTCTTCTTCGAGGAATTTTGCAAATGGACCCATCATTTGTCCCTTTTCTGTGTACCTACCATAATACTCACCTCTCCTATCAGATCTTACAATCTTTATTTTATTTTTCTTTTGTTTCTCTACTTCAACTTTATAGGTTTTAAAAGCATCTAGTGCTTCAGCCTTTTCATTTAGAAGGTAAAGATACATATACCTTGTATGGTCATCAATGAATGAGATAAAATATCTCTGACCATTAAGGCAGGGAGTAGGAAAAGGTCCACATATATCAGTGTGTATGATTTCTAAAAGAATCGAACTCCTTGTGGCACCTTTAGTGGTCTTGTTGATCTGTTTTCTTTTTATACAGTCCACATAAGTCCTAAAGTCAGTAAAATCAAGAGTTTGTAAGACTCCATCATTCACCAACCTTTTAATTCTCTCTATGGAGATATGTCCTAATCTCCTATGCCACAACATGGATGAGTTCTCATTTATGATGTTCCGTTTGATACCAACATCAATATGCAAGAATAAATAATTATTCTCAAAATTGGGATCTAACTCAAATTTAAATAAACCATCAACTTTTATTCCAACACTAATGTAAACAATATTCTTAAAAATGCTGAAAGTAGAATTAACAAATCTAAACTCAAAGTCAATATTAGTTAACTTTTAAACTGAAACCAAATTTCTAGAAAAATTAGGAATTAAAAATACATTTTCAAGGTCTAAAAGAAGACCAGTTTTTAAAAATAATCTAAAGATCCCAACAGCCTCCACTTGTGAACGCATCTTGTTTCCTGAATAGACATGTTGTTCACTTGGTTTCGGCTTCCTTGTTTTGAGAAATCCCTACATGGTATTAACAATATGAGTTGTAGAACCAGAATCAATCCACCATGTGTTTCAGGGAGCTTCTACAAAAAATGATTCATGAAACACTAGAGATAAGAGATTACATTTCTTTTCGAGCCATCTCTTAAACTTTTGGCAATATTTCTTCATATGCCCTTTTTTTTGCAGAAGAAACAAGAATCCTTATTTCCATTTTTCTTAAATGACACCTTGTGCTTATGCAGTTGGGCATCCTTGCCTTTCTTAGTCTTTCCATTAGTATGAGTGGCCACATGAACACTTTCAAGCCTCTCATTTTTCAATCTCTCTTCTTTTTGAACACACATGGTCAATAATTCAGTAACTGACCATTCATCCTTACGTGTATTGTAAGAGATTTTGAAAGGACTATATTCAGAAGGGAGAGAATTCAGAATGAAATGTACCAAGAATGACTTAGAGATCTCCATCTTTAGGGACTTAAGTTGAGCTGCCATGTCCCTCATTTGCATAATGTGCTCATGCACACCTTTAGTACTATCAAAAGTCTTACTTGATAGTTTCTTCATTAGGATGCTGGCTAAAGCCTTATTAGAGTAAACAAATTGTTCACCAATAGACTTCAAGAATGCTTTAGCCTTATCAGTTTCAAGGATAGAACCCCGAATGCTCTTATTGATGTGAGATTTCATGAACAACAAACATAAGCGATTAGATCGCTCCCACTGTTCATTTTTAAAATTTTGTGCTAGCGTACTTGATTCCGTGAGGGCGGGTGGTTCGTCCACGCGGAGCACCATATCAAGCTCTAAGCACCCCAATTTTAGAAGAATATTTTCTTTCCTAGTCAGAGAAATTATCACCATTTAACATCGTAATACGAATAATATCATCAAAAGGTGAAGTGGGAAATGTTAAAGCTGCAATAACCACGAAACACTTTAATGCTATGAATTTTAACTTTATTTAAATCAACCAATGTCAATTTAACCAATAGTAAATTTTAACCAACTATAAATAGTGGTTGCATCACATAAAAATTTACTAAATATCTAAATAATAAGACTAGAATAATTCAATGTTAATGAATAAATTATCCATACCTTTGGACACAGGAAAATCTACCACTAACACGAAACCATCTATCTTATTCTAATTAAACCACAAAATAATAACCTCCATTTGGGGCCGGGTCACTAAAATAATGATTTAATCACAACACAGATGCTAATATATCTTTAAAACTTTATATGATTATCGTTATAAATTAGGATGCTTTGGCTACTCCCAAAATACTCCTATAATCGGCCTTATATGATTATTTTTCAATAGATAAGGATGCTTTGGCTATTCCTAAAGTATTTCAAATAATCATAACCTCTAGCATCTTACCATATGAAAAACAATATATATTGATCAAACGAAAATTAATACAATGAACAAACAAGCCCAAGAACAAAACCCCATTTTTTAAAAAATAATATTTTATTCCTTTAAATTGGGCTGGTCAAAATTGTTTTGTGTGGATCAATACTTACTAAACATATAACCCATTGCGAAAGTTGGCCTTTATAGGGTGCCTTTTAATAAGGGAAAATCTTTCTTAAAAGCCAAAGGCCTAATAAGGCCATAAAAGTTTAAAAAAGCTGAAAAGCCTAATAAGTCGTTAAAGGCCTAATAAGGCCAAAATTGTTAGAAGACTAAAACAGACCAAAAGTAAAGGCTTTATCACATGGTTTTTTTTTTTATTTTTTTTATAAACAGTGCCGGTCAATGCCTTGATGAATTTTACCGTAAAAATGAATAGTACTACTAAGTAAGTTCCTAGGAAAAATTCTTCTTTCCTAAACAGAACTTCAAGATTCCCTAGAAAGATTGGAGGGTCACAATGGTCCTGCTTAAGTTCCAATCTCCTAGACAGAAGCGCCTTAAACTATACGTATCCACACTCCCATAGCAAAAAGGCAATAAAATTTCTCATATCAAACCAAATTTGATCTCCCAAAGAAAACACAATAATATTAGATTTTCATGCTCAAACGAGAAAATACATATATCTCAAAAACTGAATCAACAGGCATGAAGGTGGCTCTGATACCACATGTAAAAATAATTAACAATACGTAATAGACAATAACGGAAATAGTAGATTGCATACCTCCTGTTATGGTGATTCAAGAACGAGCAAGAGCCTAAAAGAAGACCCACTTAAAGAGAAAGAAAAATTTGAATAGGAAGAGAATCTTCTGGCCTATGCCTTTTGATTGCCGTACCGATGGTGTACACAGGCCCTCTATTTATAGGCTAGGCTAGGGACCCTCTAACAGAGTTAGACTTGAACTATTCCTTCGATCAAGGAATAAGATAGGGCTTATCCATTACTAGTTGTTCAAACTGAAACTCTTAATCCCCTAGTTTAAATTTAAATTTAAACTTCTTAACAGATAAAATCTTATCTTCTTAACAAATAAAATCTTATCAAAACTTGATAGGCAAGAGGGTCACTCTAAATAGAACTCTAACATTCCTTGCATGGTGCAACTCAATGGTTAGAATTGCAGTTCAAACAGCCTAAAAGTCCTTTTTTTAAATGCCTTTCACCCACGTATTGGATTAATGAAGAACATAGAGGAGCATTGAACTTTCATCCTGTTCAGAAATAAATGACTAATATGGTCTTACTACAATTGAAAGGACCCAAAAGAATGAAGAAATAAATTAGGTTTAGGTAGCAGATTTGTAGTTCTTTCAATTTACATGCATTTTTTTTCCTGAAGCAAGTAGAAGAATTACTGTTGATCATCCACTTGAGCTTGAATATTTCTATTACGTTCTTATGTACTTTGATACTCTGTTTGTCTTCCAATCTTTCTTGATGTTAGTTTGACAATTGAAGCAACCTGTAGACTTTCTTTGAGCAATACATTCACTTCAATTTTTTCCCCATCATTGAAACTGGCTTTCGAACTGAATTTCAACTTATTGAGAAATTTATAATGAAATTGGCCCACTCAACGTTTCAACGAGGAAAGTAAAGCATTTGTCATGTCAGATAGGAATTTAGGCCTTTGAGTTCATTGAGCTGAATGAATTATTTTTTACCAGTAGAATTATTTTATATACATTATGGTTAAATACACACGTTGGATGCTATATTCCTTTATCAGTGAACTTGAACCATTTACTGTCGTTTTTCTTTCCATAAATTTTGAGTATCAGAGTTGTCAATGAGTTGAACTTAAGTTTAACCTTGGGGTCTCTTTGGGAATAGTTGAACCAATTCTATAGAATATAAATGAACGTTCCTAAAAAATACTTAAAACTTGAACAAAATCAAATCAGAGAGGAATTGATTTTTCTAAAAATTAAATAACTTGATGCTGCAATTTTTCACCCTGACACACCGTAGGCTCCATAGCACAATATTGTCCGCTTTGCTGCCCGTAGGTCTTATGGCTCACGGCTTTGTTCTTCTAGGAAGGAAAATGCCCTGTACTAGGAAGAGAGCAGTCTGGGGCTTATAAGCGACGCCAGTGCCCAACTCCTAACCGATGTGGGACTCAAAGTAGCACAACAGCTACTCTCCCCAGTCGGGACTGGTGGAACACAGGAACTGAGGCACATGGCCCAAGCGTTCCCACAGACGACGCCAAACTGATGCTGCACTTTTTCACCCTGGTCACACAGTAAGCTCCCTAGCGTAATATTGTCCGCTTTGCTGTCCATAAATCTTATGGCTCACGGCTCTGTTCTTCCAGGGAGGAAAAGGCCTTGTGGTAGGAAGAGAGCAGTCTAGGGCTTATAAGCGACGCCAGTACCCGATTCCTAACCGATGTGGGACTTCAAAGTGGCACAACATAACTTAATACAAGTTCTTTTGACTTGCATATAATTTGAAAATTTTCCAAACAACCTCTTAAAAGTCTATTCTATTTGATATAAGTTGATCACCCTCACCAAAACCATTTACTATCTTTTTTTTTTTTTCTAGTAATTTTGTGTATATGAGTTGTTAGTGAGTTAAACTTAAGCCCAACGTAATAAATGCCAAAAATGACAAATCTAATGCATAAGACTCTCACCACTATAAAATTTGAAAATTATTATGAGTAGGAACTATAACAGATAGCAAACCGTAATGACTGTATAAAAACATCAAGCAGAAGCCTGATGTTCTTTCAAAAATATGTCATTACAATAATTGACTCAATCAACTGAACTCCAAAGTGAATTTTTCGCTCCTACATCAATGCCTTGCCATATCAGCAACCACGGATTTCGTGGGGCAATGAAAAGCGAAATATAATTCCAAATTTCCAGCCAACTACACTTATTTAAAGAGGACCAATGACAATACACAAGGTATTATATCAAAAAACACTTCTACTCCTCCTTACTGAATTATAGTCTCCCACTTCTACACCCGGCTATTCCTCATCATAATTCTCAACAATCATTACAAATTTTGTGAATCATTTTCATTCCTTAACTTTTTTATCCAAATTAGAGGGAATTTAAATATATAATAAAATTAGAGAAATTTTGAATCTTAAATAAATTGGAGGATAATTTTGAACACTTAGATTTTAGTTTTGGTATAAAAAAAAATACGATAGTAGTTGAAAGTAATAAAATGAAACAAAACTAAAGTATTTGAATAAAAATAAAAAGATTAAAATTTAAAGAGCCTCTTGAAAATGTTATAATTTTTGGACAAATAATTAAATCTTCAAAGTGTCACAAAGAATTTAGAGATGCTCTAAGCTTCATAAATGGCGGGCCCCCATCCATGTGAGTAGGTGGGCATTAAGAAATGGGCATTGAAACATTACTCTTCTTCTTCCATGGTTTCATTATCTGGTTTCTGGTCAATTATATTTCAACAATATCCTTCTATATTTTGGAAAATAAAAATAAAAATAAAAATTTCCTTAACACCACTTCACCCATTTAATTGAAGTGATCTTCAAAGAAGAAATGCTTTTAGTGGCAATCTTAGTTGATATATGATTGTCATTCTCACGGTCACTTATTGGATGTTTACCTTAATTTCACGAGCTTTTCCCTCTTGTTGAATCCGATTCTTTGATGAGACTTTGTTGAAGAAAGAATATAGTTCTTGATTAAATGATATCATTCCACATTGTATTTCATTAGAAATTTATAGACCAGGCCATGAAATGGGCATTCCAAAAACACTTGATGTCTGATGATATCTTAACACGCCACTAAACCGTGTTCAGTGTTCACATGAACGAAATTGCATTTGAAAACACAGTATTGAAGTGTTGCCATAACATATGAAGTGGGATTAAGGATTTAATTATTTATAATTAAAAATGAAAGAAAAAAATATTTGAATGATACTCTGCCCCCCCCCCCCCCCCCACAAAGAAAATTTTCTTGCTCTTTGGCCATACCGTCGTACACCGACAAAATCAGGGCATTTTTTTTTTTTTTCGAGTCATCACTCTAAATGCATATGATAGTTTATATAAGGGAAAGAAATCTTATTGACTTTACAATTTTACCCAGGCATTGTAATTTTATTTCGGATAAACATTCTAGTGGCAGGTGTTTCATGAACAAGAATCAAAAAATAGGGTTTATATAGCTATATATAGGTAAGGTTTTGTTTGGTTGAGTTGAATTTTTTTAATTTGTTCACATTAGTTTAGTCAAATTTTCTCAATTTGATTTTGAGTAAAGTTGTATATAACGAATTTTTTTAACTAAATTTATCATTTCTAAATGTAAGAAGGTGGGCTACTGTGAGATCTACTTGTGACTAAGAGTAAGAAAATCAATTTGGAAAATTCATTATATATAACATTTTTCTTTTATTTTTGTTAAATTCTTGTCGTTTAAGTATTATTTTACAAAACTGACACCCATTAAATAGAAAAGGTCCAACTTTAATCTAATGTTTTTTAATATTCTTGATGAACACACAATCCATGAAGCATTGACATGGGTTAGATAAAGATATAAAAGAAGATAGGGTCTTATTATCCCATCTAGTTAGGGAGAGGCTGGACTCTAATGCAATCATATTCCAACTTGGTATTTGAATACTACTCAATGCTCTCTCTCCTAGTTACTACAATTTACACAATGCTCTTCTCCTTCTTGTTCTCTTTCTCTTTCTAAATTTATCTCTTGGGTAGCTATCGATCAAAGACCTTTCGATTTGATAGTGGAACATGTATAGAAGATTCTGCAAAATTCGTGATTAATTAGGACACCTTGTAAGTACACAACCTTTGGCCCCATCCAAGTATTCAAACAACTTGAGGTAATCAAATCTATTACCTATTTTCTTTATTGGTATTAGAGCTAATATGCTTATTTTTCTCTTATAGAAGATTATGCTTGATTAAATTAGTGTATATGGTTGTTACATTAATCTTTCATAAAAGTTTTCTAAATATGTCTATTTAAATTAGTGTATAGATATGTTCATTATAGTTCCACAAATGAGCCCTTAAAATCTTGTGAAAAATCATTTGTCAAAATAGTGACATATTACAAACTCTATAAGTAGACTTTCATTAAATCTGAAACTTTAGGCTCAAAAAAAATTTATAAAACCTCGAGATCTTTATTTCTAAAATCTATTATACACATTTTTTGGATATATAGATTGTGAGATATGAGAATTTAATGATTGAGTCATGAATAGAAAACCTTAAAATAGTTGGAGGATATGAAGTGTAGAATTACCAAGCCTAGTCGTGCAATCGATCAGCTCTTGTAGGTGCTTCAACTAAAGAATAAGACCAAAATTGGGCTCCTCTTAGCCAGGTGGACACATTGATGTAGTCAATGTCGGGAAACAGTCCCAAGAGAGTGGTGGGAGAAAAGCTTCAAAAGGGAGAAACTACTTATTTCTCTTCTTTTTTCGAGTTTTTATTGCAACCTCGAGTTTTTATTGCAACCCCAACAAGCACAGGTGGCATTTTAGGGCACAAGAGAACTAGAGGTGGCAAATGTTATCTAAACCCGTTAACTCGCCCACTATCAATCCATCCTAACCCGCTCATTTAATTAACGGGTCATAAACGGATTGGATAATAAGAAACTCGTCAATTTAGTGGGTCAATACGGGTTGAATATGAGAGTTTGACGGATTGAGAATGAAAAATAATAAAATAGTATAAATATATATATATATATATATATATATATCTCCATTTGGGATAGAACAAAATACTAAAACATATACAATAGATTATGAAACAAAATTAATATATAGAGAATGTAATTCAACATCACCATATATATAAATAAAACACAAACCAAAAACTTGTGATTCAAAATAAGTTGAATTGGTCTTTCGCTAGGAGCTTTGAATACAATTTTTCTCTATAAACAATAATTGGCATATACAAACCACATCAAAGATATACATGTAAAAAAATATGAATTCATCTTATTAGTCTATATTAATTATCATGAAAAAAATAAAATTTCTTATCACTACTTAAATACATAAAAAAAATTAATTACATATATATATACATATATATATAACGGTATATACATAGTAGTACTCCACTAGTAGACACAATTTTATTTTTTATTTTCCTTTTGTTTCCAATAAAAGTCCAAGTTATTCATCCCAAAGAATTTTATGATAGAAACAAAAGAAATTCATGTATTGACAGTGATTGGAAGTTCTTTTTTTTATTGTGAGATATCAATGAATGACTTTCATATGGTCTTTCTTAGATGCTAATATCTTAATATTGTCACTTGCATTATTCTTTCAAAACTTGAAGTGGCAAGCCTTCATCAGATAATTTCGAATGAGTGAAGTTATGAGATCTTGTAGTCCTAATCAAGTTATGAATGTTCAGAGATAATTACATAGATTTATACCCTCTTGCGAGTTTTGTTTAAGTCCCTAGATAATGTTATTTATCAAAAACAACTATTTAAACTGTTATTAGTTTAACAATTTAGTTCATGCTAAAAAAGAAAATGAACCCGTGAAAGCAATCGCTATAAATTTTGCCTGATTAGATTTACTAATAGAGAAATAAAATTTTTTTTAATGTGTATTCACAAAAGTTTTAACAAAGAAACGTAATAAATTTTGTTAGTCATATTACTTGATTGAAATGTGGCAATCTTAGGTAGTGTTTTATTTCTAAAAAAAATTTGGGTAGCGGGTCAAATTTGGGTTGACCCGACCCATTTATGACTTGACTCGTATTCGACCCGATTAATTCGGATCAAATATGAGTTTAACCTGTTTACAACCCACCCAAACCCATCCAACCCGCCCGTTTTACCATGCCTATTCTGATCCCTTAACTTATCCCACTAAGTAAACCCTACTTCAGCTTGATGAATAAGCTTAGTAATTAGTATAGAAAAAGGCATATCTTAATTTGACTCATAAATGTTCTAACAAATTAGTTTTCAAAAATCAATCATTACACCATTACCAATAGCGTAGATTAGGTAAGCCATGTCACAACCAAAACCATCTAAGTAAACTATGGGAGAAATCATATGAGAAACAATAGGATTGAGAATTTGATATTCCCTTTTCAAGTAACGATGACACGAATTTGGTTGAAATGACTTTTCTTCATGCTTCCTCTTAAATAGGGTAAAAAAAATTTCAAACAACAAGAAGATCATATATCCTTAAATGCACAAGTCCTTGAACCTTCCAAGGATACAACTCTTGAAATCCCAAGCATATATGCAGCTTCATCAAGATCAATCACAATCCTATGACCTTCACTTCTACACATTTGAGCAAGAGACTTCATTATATGCCACTATGTTGGCATAAAAAATATGAATTAACTTAAAACATTTTGTTCTCCTAACGTCAAGTACATTGGACCATCTTCTCTTAGCCAAGTTAACAAGGATGAAGATATCATCAAACTAGCCTTCTACAAATGGTCTCTCAAGAGCCACCTTTTTATTCATTAGAAAAGTATTATATTTTGCCACATCTACTTCATCTATAAGAGCTTTAAGGTTAGCTCTTGAAGTTTTATCATTTCTTCTTATGTTTTTCTAGGGAAAGACTTTTCTTTGTGAGGGCTTCTTCTTGTATAGATTGTAGTAAGTTTTCACCATTTTATTCTTTGAATTTTCTTAGATTCAAATAGACTTGTTAAGAGGATTATCTGAGGAAAAAAATTAGGATTTAATTAGTAAAATAAATTCATAAAAACCTTACTATTACAATTGAAATAAAAATATGAGTTTTATTCAAAACATAATTTTTAATAAAATACTTTTGTAAGAAAAATTTTTTAATCAGGACTCAATTGAAAATACAATTAAAATGTGACTTAACCATCTTTATGTTTTTGGTGTTTAAGTGATCCTAATATTATAAGCCATTATTGGGAAGAAATTAACATGCTTTATATACTGCCCATTCTTGGCTTTGTGTGTTTAGAAATTATATTTCTCTTTTTTTCTTTCTCCCCTTTAATTCATTGTTCCCTTTTTATTACGCTAATGCATCTTTAATACAGCTTTAACATATTTTAGGCTTCTTATTATATAAGATTTGTAGATTTGGAGCCATTTGATTTAATATTTCTATTTTTGTTATATAGCTATCTTATTCTTTCTAAGAAAAATTATATTTCTTTTAAATACTTGAGGATTTACGCAAAAAAAAACACTCATCACATAAAAGAGATTAGCTAAGGTCATTAATTTCAAAAACTAGATTAGTCACAACTTAGTTATGTGACAATTATGTGTGCTTTGTGAAATTTTAGCAATTAGCCTTGAAGTTACAATCTAATTGTATAAAAGTGAAAAAAGAATCAAGTATTTCCTTAAAATATCTTTCTTCCAACAAAATCTTTCAAATAAAACAAAACTAATAATAGTTATACATATATTCTAAAAAAAGTTGCCTCTATAAAAATATTAACTATATATTTAAATTTTTTAATTTAAAAATAAAATTAGTCAAATAAGAAAATATCCTTTCGAGGTTTTGGAGAAGAAGTACGAGACTTTACTTTATTTCCTTTAAGATTATCACATGAGCAAGAATCTTTATCAAGCTGAGAAGAGATTTTTAACTCTTTAGTTTTAGTATTCTTAGGTTTGTCAGACTTATTCAAAACTACTACTTGAGCATTAATATTAGAACTATAGTCACTGCTTGTATCTGATTTTCTAACTCATACCATCTTAGGTTTAACCTTCTCCAATTGTTACTTCTTTGCCTTCCTCAAAATAGATCTAACATCCTTGTTCGTTTGGCTACTGTGTCTATTTGTATTCCTATGAAGACCTAAAGTTTTGAATTTTTTTTCACTCGATTAAGAAGATATTCTTTTGAGAATTTTTATTTTTCATATTATTTTGAACTTAGAAGTTCACGAAAATTTGATTTAATATGTCATTTTATTACACAATGATGACAAATAGAAATAAACTTTCTGTATAATTTTTACCACAGAAAATAATAAGGTCTTATATATCCTTTGATACCACAATGATGACAAGTTGGCACAATTGTTTTACCTTGAGCAGCCTTAGTAGAATTCTCCAAGCTATAGTCTACATTCTTATGACCACTCTCATTGTTAATTAACAATCTTACGTTTATTAGGGATATTATTTTTTTTGAGGTATTTCCCTTTTCTACATACCCTAAACTTGTTTAATTTATTATTAGTAGCACTAGAATTCTCAAGTATCTTATCTAGCTTTGTGGTTCATTTGTTAAATTTTTTTAACAATTTCTTGTGATTTTTGTAAATCTATTTGTGTAGTTTTCAACTTAACATCTATTGATTTTCTATCATTCATACTCTCAAGAAACTTGCTCTCTAAAATTTTATACTTGTCTTTTAGATTAAAATTTCTCACTAAGTATCATATTCACTTGATTCTTAAGCTCTTCTATTGTGGATTCAATTGAGTACTTAGTCTTTTCTAAGTTATTTACTTTGACAAGTAATTTTTTATTTAATTATTTATGTTTAATGCATTCAAAAATCAAATTTTTATAAAGCTCATCATTATCCATGTCAATAGTAGGTTTATTATCATTATTATTAATAATAGAATATGTACTTAAGGAATCCATGCTTGACATAATAACAAGAAATTTAAATCACTCCTAAACAGATATTACAAGAAGCAAACATAAAAGAGAACTTGCTCTGATACCAATTGAAAAATATAATAAAGACACAAAAATTGTTACCAAATTTCGGTGCGATATAAAAACTAGTGATAGTAAGTATCTGTCAAAAGTGCAGAAAAATTTATATCACTTTTTAATTAATTCAAGTTTTATTTAATTAATAAGGAACGAATACTTAAAATATCATTGTTAATCAAAAGGGACTATTATTGAATATATCCAAAGTTCATGAAATTATAACGACAATAACAATATAGACACACATCATGCATCCATGAAAGATAAATACACAAGACACCAAATTTACATGAGAAACTCTCTTGAGAAATAAAACCTACCCTAGCTGCAAAAATCCACTAATAAAAACTCATAACATACATTATATATTGTATGTGTTGTTGATATGACTTTTAATAAAAATAGTGGCTGAATGTATCCTTGCTTCATCACTGTGTGAGTTTTAAGAACCACTTTGAGTTTCAGTATGTCATTTGTGACCTAGGACTACGTTATGAAGAGAGAATTTTAAGTCTCTACTTTAGCATATATGCCTAAAGGATCATGGTTTATACATCCGGCGGGGCATGGCTAGAAAAGTAGTTAAGTTTGATTGGATTAACATCGGTAGCTAGGGAAGATAGGTTCTGTAATACACTATTGTGTTATAACTCATAGCCATAGCAATCATGTTCGTTTTTGTATTTATCAACATGATAATGAGTACAATACAAAACGAAAGGTTCAAGCATCACAATGATATTAGTTCTTAAAAGGAATAAAGGATGTTGGATCTGGAGTAACGAAAAAGTTTGACATGTACACAAGATCATTTATTTGTTTGTAGTGAGCTATTATATTGGTGTGATACTAGTTTGATATAGTATTCTTACCCTGATCTTTCTCATTCGGTCACATGATCTATTTCTTATATATGGAAAGGTGATATATAGAACTTAATACTTATCCTATGTGGATGAGTGATAAATGTTAGATATTGGGTCAAGGTTGGACCCAAACCCATGTCTATTGGGGGCATCCACCAAATGAGAATATAGAGTTGTGATAAAAACAAGACTCTTACCAACATATCAGTGCCTGACTTTAGCGAAAGGCAATGTAAAGATTCAGAAAATTACAAAGGGCAATTTGGTAAATTGCCAACATTGACTAAGGACAGATGAGTAATTAATCAATGATGTGTCAGAATAATTATGATATCGACTAACGAAGCATCATTGTGACACTATAAGGCTAAATTAGAATTTTGATGAATTATTCAGGACTGGTGTGACTCATGGGAGTACATAGTCATTTATAGGTCACAGATAATTATGGAAATTCAAACGATTGAATTTTGAGAAACGAACAATATATTTGGAGTCAAAGCGTTGAAACAAGCTCGGGTACCAATTTTGGTACAATTCTGAGACAATTCATGTCTTGAAGCATGTGTGTGCACATTTAGCCAACTACCTACGTGGCACATTGGTAAGTGTGCAAAGCTTCCACAAGAAGCTTGGTGGATATTTCTAAACTTGGACACGTGGCACCATTTGATTGGGCTAGAGGAGATCCAATGTGGAATGGTTTAGATATAGGTGAGGTACACTATAAGGGGTCCAAAATGATAAGGGATTGACATGGATAGGATAAAAACCTTACAAGGCCATCTCTTTTTCCCCCATTTCAGCTGAACCCCATCTCTTTCTCTCTCTCTCTCTCTCTCTCTCTCTCTCTCTCTCTCTCTCTCATTTCTAATTTTCACTCTCTTCCTCTCTCACACATGCACACACACGAGTGTGTAAGTGGATATATGTGAGCACAAAGTGTTCATGTATGCGTGTACATGTGTGAACCATAGACTGAAAGGCTGTGAGATAGCCATAGGGAAGGAAGAGGAGAGTGTTGTGTGTGTATTGAGAGAGGTAAATAGTGAGTGTGTGTGTGTGTGTGTTGTGTGAGAAACTATGAGGGTAGTGTGTGTGTGAAAATATGTATGTGTAATGAACACACTGTGAACTAGAAATCAAAACCAGAGGAAGAAGAGAAGGAAGGAACTGGACTAGAGGCAAGAGTCGGCAGCCATTGATGACCTCAAAAGTTTCTATCTCTACTCTCTCTCTCTCTAACAAGGGCAGTGGCAACAAGCTTGAGTTAGGGACTTTAAACAAAAAAAAATTTGGTTTGTTTTCAGTTCGTTAGGAGGTTTAGATTCCTGAATAAACATGTAAGTGTGTATATATATATGTGTATATATATATATATATATATCTGCATGTATATATATATGTATATGTGAGAAATTCGGGTTGAATCGAAAGGGGACCAAATGGAGATTTGAGGGTTGGGGTGAGATCCTTTGTGTTCCAAAATGAAAATGGGAGAAAATGGAAAGGAAAAGGGCAACTGGAGATGGTGAAACAGTGGTGTTGCAGACATGGCTAGAGAATCGGGTTCCATCGGGATCCTGCATTTTTGGCTCCCTTGATTCACAAAAACTATTCATAGAGGTTGAAAAATATGTTAAAAATAATCTAGGGTGAAAAAGGAATGAAAAATCGAGATGAAAACGTGAGGAAAAAAATCTGAAAAAGCTAGGTTTCTAGCAAGTCTTACCGGAGAAGATAACTAGCAACTCGCCAGCAGCGGTCAACTCCAACAAGTTGACCGATCAACTAGGTTAACCTACTCAACGGTCAACTTGGGTCGGGTCAAAGGTCAACGGGTCCAATCAATGGGCATTTGGGTTGGCCTAATGTTTCTTAAGGGCTGTTTGGCTACAGTTAAATTGTAACCTTGAAATTGAATTAGAATTGGAATAGGGTTATCCCTACTCCAAAGAGTGAAATTAAAATTTAAATAACCCTGTTCAGTATAAAGGATAAGAAATTAGGTTAAAGGAAATTAAAAAGAGGAAAATTAAAGTAATTACAAATGAGTTAATTATTTCAAAGAAATTACAAAAAAAACTCACTTGGTTATAAAGTTGAAAATAAAGTCAATTAAAATACAACAAGAGGTGTTCTTAAGGTTTTTAAACATTCCAGACTCAATGGCAAGGTCGGTTTGGCCATTCAGAAACTCGGGTTGGTCCTAAATATGTAAAATTATGAAAATTCCCCTAATGACAAATTGAGTAATTCAAAGGCTAATTAAAATTCAAAAAGGGATAGTCCAATATTTTTGGATGCCCGAAATTTAAATATAATATTAGATTGAACGAATTAGGACCCGGTAATAGTCTCACCTAAATTAATAACATGACTATTATACCATAGACATAGATTGAATAATTAAATGCATAATTAAAATCTGGAAGAGGCGTTTTCAATATTTTTAGACACCAGAAATTTAATACCTCGACCCAAAATATAACCGAGCAAGTACTATAAACTCAAACTAATAGGGTTCGTTTTCCAAGGATAAATAAATTGTCCGATTTTGAATACGAATGATCCCGACTGTCCGGATTATACAGAGTAGAACGACGAGTACGTATATATATACATATATGGGTATGTGTAAATATATATATATATATATATGTATTAGTGTGTAAATATATATATATATGTGTGCAAGTGTGTGTGCGTACAATATATACTTATATATATGTATATATATATATATATATACACATGTATGTGTGTAGTATGAGTAATACATATATGTGTGTGTGCAGCCATGTGTGTGTGTAAATAGATATGTGTATATGATTGTGTGTGTGTGTAATATATATATATATATATATATATATATGTATGTATGTATTATGTGAGTGTGTGTTTGTGTGCAAAACATATATATATATATATATGCATGTGTGTGCATTAGTTGGTATATGTGTGGGTGTCAAAAAGGTGTGTGTGTGACTAGGTGGGTATGTGGTAGTGGAAGTATATGTATATTATATATAAAATATCTAATATATTAAATACAAAAGAAAAGAGAAAAGAAAAAGAAAAGAAGAAGCAGAAGAAGAGAGATAGAGAGAGAGAGAGAGAGAGAAAGGAGAGGTGGTGGGAACCGCCTATAAAAGGCATGCATGTATTTCATGGCATAGGAAGAAACAAAAGGGAGAAGAGGAAGAGAAAGCAACGGAAAAAGAAGAAGGAAGAAAAGAAGGAGGAAGAGTTGACTACTGCAAAAAGGTAAGACCTCTGAATATTTTTTATTCTTCTAGATTTTATTTTTTAGGGTTTTGTAAAACTTGTATGAAGCTTACAAAGAACTATAGGGTTTTAATTTATGAAAAAAAAATGGAACATTTAGGAAGAAACCGTGAGTAAAATGGTGAAGTAATGAGGGAGAAAAGTGAGGTGATCGAAAAGTTGGATTTTTGAAGTAATAGGCTTATTCAAGGGGATTTGGGCATTGAAATGATGCCTAAGGGTTCTAAAAGAGTTTTGGGACGGATTAGGATCGAAAAGGGACTTCAAAACCATGAAAAAATGAGTTTTAAAAATTTCAGTTTCCGACCACCGGCGTCGGAGGGGGTGACTGGAGCTTCGCCGAAAAAATGATGGAGAAGATGAACTGTTCGGGTCGAGTCGGTTTCAAGTTCAGGTCGGAACCCGCCCGATCGCACATATGGGCTTAATTGACACGGTGTCGTTTTAAAGTAAGGTTTAAATTAAAACCTGAATAGTTCTGTTTGGCAATGGACATATTGAATCCTTGATTTGATACCCCTATTTTGAACCTGGGATATCCTATCCTGGTTTAGAAGCCCTATCCGCTGTTTGGTTCTGAGTTACTTAGAAAAAAAAAGGGGGGGCGGGGGAAGAAACTTGCGGTTAGTGGGATTCGATCCACTAACGCGCATGTGTCTAAGGATTTTATGCCAAGCATAGGAACCACTGTGCCACTAAGGCACTTGGTTAACATATTACGAAAATAAATATATAATATAATATTATATTATTAAATTAATGATATTAATTTAATTATGGAAAATAGTCCTGATACTCAAATAAAACATAGGAATAGTGTAAACTGATTATTTTGGGCATTCTGATCCCAATGGCTGGGTTCGTTTTACAAGACAAAGTCTCAAAAAATTAAGACATGTAAAAGTATAAAATTACCATTTTGTCTCTACTGATGACTAGACCTAGAGTCAAAATGAGATCCGTTTTAGCCTAAACCTATTTTTTTCGATGTTCTGGACTCAACGGTAGAGTTCGTTTTCCCGAATAAGAGACCTATAATATCAATGTATGAAATTAACTAATTTTAAGGCATTAGACTATACGTAGTATTGAGCTAAGAACTATCTATTGATTTATAGAGACTTCGAAAGGAAAGGAGAAAGTGACTAATTACTAAGATATAATGGACTGTTAAAAGGTAAGTAAAGCCCGATGCTCTGATATGTGGTTATTCCAAGCCATTTTTCTTAAGTACTGCCAATTCGTAATCTATACATACTTGACATTGATGATTTTCATAAATTGAGACTTGTTCTATGTTGCTGACTTGTTGAGATCTTGATTGTAAATATCCTTATTTAATTATCCATCATTTTTATACTGCTTTGATATTGAAAATTATTGTGCTTCTCATTATTGAGAATTTACTATTCCATAAATATATACATCACCTATGGAAAGTATTAACTGTTATATCTTGATCATGATTACTTGTACATTTGGTACATAAGTAACACCCCGAACTCTTGCATGTGGTTATTCCTAGCCATGTTATTCCTTTATACTGCCAAGTTGTGCTCCTAAGCATACCTGACGTTTATTGACTCCACAATTTGATACTTGTTCTATCTTCTGAAAATTATTGAGAATTAAATTACTATATCTAGACCATAGACTTGACATTTATTGATTCCGTAATTGGATACTTGTTTTATCTATAGCAGAAATACGTATCTGATATTTATTGATTTCACAACATGATACTTGTTCTATCTTGTGGAAGTACGTACTTGATATTTATTGATACCACAATATGATATTTGTTCTATCTTGTGGACATTATTGAGGAATTTACAGTTATGTTAATCCTAACATATTATGAGTACCTGGAGTTATACTCAGTCACAATGTCCATTCGATGCTTTTACTGAGTTGATTGGACCTATAAGTCAGAGTCTATAAAACTATCTAATGGTTCAAAGAGGGAGCGAATCTGGATATGGTTTGAAGAGGGAATGAATCTGGATGTGATTCGAAGAGGGAGCGAATCTGGATGTAGTTCGGAGTGGTAGCGAACCTGGATGGTGATTTTTACTAGATGAGTGGTTCAAAGGAGAAGTGAACTTGGATGGTTACTTTTACTGAGGATATGCTAAGCCCTGAACAGAATATGCATAAAAAATGTTTATTGATATCATATCTTTTATTGAACTCATAGAATGATCATGTTTTTGCTATGAGCGATCATATGTTTTAAAAGCTTATCCATTGATTTACGATTGGTTATCTTATAATTATGGCAGTATGACTATTGTTTGAGCCAGATCCCTATTAATGATCTTATATCATTTTATATTCACTTATTCTTACTGTTACAGGATGTGCCTTGGACCTAAAAGTCATCTATATTATTTCATGCTTTGGATTATTGGCTATTGTGACATTTTATTCTATTGGCAATTGTGATATTCTATTCTATTGAATATTGTGACATTTTGTCTCTTGACTGACCATTGGGGCATACTATTTCTTGACATGCTATCATGTTACCATATCTTTGTTTATCCTGAACTATGTTCTTTTCTATACTGACCTAACCCATGACAGAGAAAAAAGGAATTTACTTACTAAGCTTTGTCAGCTCATTCAGACTTAAGTGTTTGTTTCAGAAAGGGACGCTGCAAGTAGACAGTAGGAGCTTGCAGATGATAGAGGGCATTTTTTATATAATAGGAAATAATTAGTACGGTCATATTTCTCTCATGTATTCATTACTTAAGGGTGATGTAATGTTAGTTCTCTTTTGATATATATAGAACCTTATTATGACTTCCACTGTATAAATTGTTTAATTTTAATGTTACACATTGTTATCGGGGTCGATCTCACATGAATGTGTAAAATTATGATTATGCCCTTAAGCATGGAACATATATTTAAAAGAGTTGATAAAAATACAAAGAGATTGTCCTTAGGATTTTTGGACCTTCTCGATCTGATTTCAGTGTCGGTTTTGTAAAATAGTGTCTCAGTAGACGTAAAACTTTTTCAATAAAACTACAAAAATACCCTTATGAGTTTAGAAGGTATTCAAATGACTTAGAAACTTTACGATGAGACCTTCTTAGGGTTTTTGAGGCCCGGGAACACATTTTGATATCCGTTTGGGATGACAAACACTTAGTGTGCAAGCTAATGCATAATTAACCCAAGAGAACTTAAATAATCACTATAAAATCTTAATGTTAAAATTCGAGGTGGTCCCGAGAGTTGAACTTAGAGTGTGCAAGGTATCTAATGTGCGTTGTGACAGACACAAGTAGTGTCTCCTTATAGTCGGGTGATGATTAGGACAAGGACTCCATCATGATCGGTTGGTATTGCATACTTGTCATTTGATTCTTATAAAGTGACTATCAGATGCTTGGATCTTGTGTGATGTTATGGTGAGATTGTCATTATTATTCTAGTGCTTACTATCATTATAATATGTTATAGTTATGTATTCTTGTACATTAAGATATCATGCATTGCATTGCAAGACAATTGATGTGGATTATATTACAGACCTCTATGGTATTTGATGCTGCACTTTTCGACTCGCAATAAGTGTGGGCTCCGTGACCTGTAGAACACTCAAAAAGATGATCAGAGGACCATCGGATTGGCTCCGGCGGTAGCCGCTCCGATGCTTAAGTAAGTAAATGGAATTGAAAGACTGTATTGAAAGTCAAAGAATGAGCATGAAAATAAAACGTATCTTTAGGGTTTGATTTATAGACCGTGGCCTTCCTGAGTTGTTTAGGATTCGGGGCCATGAATATAGGGATTTGATCATCGGAGATTGCAGTTACCTTGTGGAGTATTGCATAAGGATAATCATAGATAGTAGTTTCCTTGTTGAATACTGTTTCCGTGTTAGAGACTGTTTCCTTATTCCTTGCTCGGCAACCGTTAAGGCGGTGATGAGGTATGGAGTGTTGGTCTGGATCCTGTAATTAACTCTGAGATCCTTATCTGGATATACATGTGCTCTGGAGGCATATGCTCGGCCAATTCCGATCTTTTATCCTGTTCTGAATGTTCGAGCGCTTAGCCATTGACTGAGCGTGAGTTGAGTTAGCCGAGCGTGAGTTGGATTCATAGTCATACGTGTCAAGTGCTGATTGACCTGCTCTTTTACAGTATATCAGTTACTCCCCCCCAAGTCCTAGTTTGATGCTAACAAGCAACTAGGGCTAAGCCTTTTTCTAGAGAGTCATGTATCCTGCCTGTTCGACTTTCAAGGCGACTATTGGGGCGTCATTTATTGCGCAGCCGGAGATTGGGTCTTTTCAAGGCCATTATTGTACTGGGCCGATGGTTGGGTTTCTCGAAGTCATCATTGTTCTGAACCTGTCATGGCCTTTGGGCTTGGTGGGTCCCTTCTGATATTGCGCTTATAAATACAGGGGGAGACTTGAAATGACCTTTTTCCTGTCATTTTCACTGTGCTAGAAGATCTTGTCTGCCATTGTTGGTTTGTGCGACCTCGAAGAACACTGGTTTTCTGAGTTAGAACAGGTTCGACCGATCTTTCCTCTTCTTTTGCTTCTTTCTCTTTAAGTCCGGGAGTAATGTCTGCTCCTCTTGAATCCTCAAACGTGAGTGAGGGGGTAGGAAATCCCTCTGAGATGGCTATGTCGCCTCCTGTAGAGAATGTAGATGACCTTGCTCCCGAAGATGATGGGGAGAGGCCTGTTGAGCCTCCCCTAGTTCTGAGACTAGGATAGTTGATGCCTTCATAGAGTCCCGAGACAGGGCTGGGGAAACCTCTGGTAGGTCTTTCCCATAGAGAAGAGGGCGAGAGTGCTGTTACTCAAAGCCTGCTGAATGAGTGGAGGGTGAAGTATAATTTTCCTTCAAATGTGACCTACAGAGTACCAGGCTCAATGGATCGTCCCCATAATGCTGAAGCCGGGGAGATATGTGTTTATCTTGCCTGGTTTGAAATGGGTTTGAGGCTTCCGTTGCCTGATTTAGTTAGGCAATTCTTCTGTTGGTATAAGCTCTGCCCTTGCCGACCTTAATCTCAATAGTTGGCGGCAACTTTTAGGGTTTGTAGTGCTAGGGCATAAAAATGAGGTAGATGTGTCCATGGATCTGATCCGTAGTAATATGGATCTGAAGTTTAAGAAGGCAGAAGGCCTTTTTTACATGTCCTTTGAGAAGGGGTTCCGACCCCTGTCTTCTGTTCCCACTTCTAATAAAACATGGAAGAAGTGGTACTTCTTTGTTGGAGGAGGATAGGAGCATGAAGACGTCCGGGATGGTGATGTCTCGATATTCCCTCGTACCATGGGTCATAAGGGTGAGGCTTATTTCTTTAGGTTTGTTTTAGCTTCATTGTGTCTTCCGAACTGATAATCTGATATGCCACTTCTTGTTTATGTGCAGTCAAGAGTGCTTGGAGGAGATCTGAGTTTACCAACGCGCTCCAAGATCAGTATTGCTTGCTGCTTTCGACTTCCAACCGGCCTCATACTGTTATTATTACTCCGGAGAACTTGATGGCTGCTCGTAATGCTGAGCTCAAGAAAAGGCTGACGTCGAAATGGGCAGAGGCAGAAGCCCAAGCGGCGGGGGAGGCTTCCTCCCAAGTTGAGCCTGAGCCTCCTTTGCAAGTAAAAAGAAGGAGGTTGATTTCTGGCTCTCCCGAGCCACCTCCTACCGAGGCTGAGAAGGAGGCCGAACCTGCCGTTCTTGTCTCGGCCGTTCTTGTCTCGGCCGTTCCTCCTGCCCCTTCCGTTCCCAGCAGAAGGACTAGGAAGGGGAAGGCGCCTGCTGCACCGTCTGGGCCATCTAAGGAGCCGGACTACCAAATTGCCAAGAAGGCTTTCGACTAGATATGGGCCCAGGGCCCTCATCGGTACAGGGGGGATAACCCTGCAAAGTTGATGAATGAGATGATGAATCTCCATATGAAGGTAACCTCTGAAGCTTTTCTTGTTCTTTTTGTTTGCTTAGTTGTCCAATCTAACTTGTCTGTCTTGCATTGTGCAGAGCATGCACAGTTTAGCTGCTCTGATGGTGACTCCCATGAGCCTCGAGGAGGCTGATAAGCTGAAGGCCGACCTGGATGAAGTGAGGTTGGAGCTTGGAATAGCTCAATCCAAGGTTCAAGCCGCCGAGGAGAGTCTGAAGGAAGCTAGCACCAATCTTGCCGTGGCAGAGTCTGAAAGGGACATCTATGCTCGGCAAGTTGCAGGACTTCAGGGCGGAGTTGGTCGACCTCCGAAGTACCTTTGATCAGAAGGTTGAAGAGGCAGTTGATCATGCCAAGACTAAGACTGAGACGGAATTGAGAGAGAAAGTTGACCAGATGGGTGATGACCTAATTCGGTTTGGTTTTGAGAGCTTCCGAACTAGATTCCTAGCTAAGTTCTCAGATTTTGACGTGTCGTCAATCGTTGCTCCTGAACTTGCCTCGTCTGGTGCTGATCCGAGCAAGAAGGCTACGGCTACTGGCCTTCCTTCGGCGGAGGATCCTGGCCCTTCGGATAAGGCTTGAGGCTTTATCAGCTTTTTTTTTTATGTAATGAAATACCTTCTTGATCAGTAAAATTGACTCCTCTTCAGATTCTTCTTGTTTTATTCCTTTCTGTGAAATTTGTTGCGAGTATAGCTGTTCTGAGCCCATTGCATGTCAGATCAACTGTCTACTAGTTAATAGTTGCCTTCTGAGCTTCGATACTTGTAATTGAATAGTGAATGCAGATTAATTTCGACTGTCTCATCATAATAAGATAAGAAAACAAACATAATCAGATGAATAGAGTCCAATATTGATTTTGCACCACAGAGTGAGAGTAAACTCTGCAGAGTTCTGAAGTAGATTGCTCTGAACCAAAGACTTGTGAAAACAACCAGGCAGCTTGTGCCCATCATTACGATGACCGACTCTGCTGTTTCCGAGCCCTTAGGATCAGGATATATTAGAGCTGTTGGCCTTCCTCGTATGAATGGCCTTTCATAAAATAGATAAGACTGGAGGGTCTATATACCGGATAGGAGGCTTGTACATTTAGACTTTACCCCCCCCATCTTTACTAATTCAGAAGCTTCAGTACTGGATTGTGGCTTTTTGTTCAAAGAGCTCTGTACCCTGTCTCTTGGTATATTAAAGAGGCAGGTTTAATGCACCGTTTATTTATTTGATTGTCGTTTGGGATTTTGAGGCCAACCCCTCTTTCAACCGTTGCGACGGTTCAGTTGGGTGGCTTTTGGACTTCAAGGGTCTATATATATGGAAACAAGGGCATATGGTTACGCCCAACCCTCTTGTTCCCAAATTTTTCCCTCGTAAGAGAGACTTTAGATGTTGCCAGAAATTTGTCGTTCTCCCGGAGATGATTGACGATTCTTCGTCTGAGTTAGGAATGATTAAACTGTGGCCGAGAGTTAACCTTCCCCTTGATTTAGTCTCCAAGGAAAGATTAAAGGAGGCACAAGTCGTCTTGTCCATCTTGGTATCCGGTCGAGGTTCCTCCGATTGGTGGTGGACCCTCCTTGATTCAACCGAGGCTTGGAGTGTTTATGATGAAAACGAAGGTGGGATGCCTCCTTTTCTTCGTGTCTTGGCAGAGACCCTTGCTCAAATCGGCTGGGGTGTGACAACTGCTTTGAGGGAGATGAATGGAGGTCCCCTGAAACCCAGAGCCCTCATCATCCGTTGGTCTTGAGACCAATGATAGTGATGATGAAATGGCCTGGGTGCTTCTTGATGCAGATTGGGGTTCAGGGTTCCTTCCTTTCAAGTGGAGCCAGCGGCGGCGGTAATGGAAGTTTGGATCCTGTGCCCCTTTATCATTCGAGGTAGAAAGCCATGATGTTGCAGATCGTAGTGATGTAGTAGCTTCTATAGTAACCTATGTAATGAGGACTTTGTTGTAGCCTCTGTTTTATTTCCAATCTTTTGTACTGATGTAAATTTTTATAAATCATCAATAAAATTATTCTTTTTCCTCAATTCTGATGTTCCTTTCTGTTTGATTGTGCTTTTCTGAGGTAGAACACCCTCTTGTGCACTTCTGATAAATAACTCGTCTGTATGTCTTAAGAGTAGATCAAAGAAACTTTGTACAAAACTTGAAGTCTTGAACCAATATTCTTTAAATCTGCTCGGCACTTGTAGTGTTTGTTGCTTGTTGGTAAATAAGCCACATAATCTAAGTATCAGCTTTGAGGTGTTCCGATCTAGGAGACTTGTGTGGATTTTTGGTTGAAGATGCTTAGAACTTCTACCTTTGGACGGTCTGGATCATAGAGTCTGCATATTGAAGATGAACCAGGTTCGAAAGGCCTGTGCATTAGGGATGGACCAGGCTCTAGAGGCCTGTGCATTAAAAGATGGACCAAGTACTTAAGACTTGTTCATTATGGACCAGGCTCTAGAGGCCTGTGCATTATAGATGGACCAAGTACTGAGACTTGTACATTATGGACCAAGCTCTAGAGGCCTGTGCATTATAGATGGACCAAGTACTGAGACTTGTATATTATGGACCAGGCTCTGGAGGCTTGTGCATTATAGATGGACCAAGTACTGAGACTTGTACATTATGGACTAGGCTCTAGAGGCCTGTGCATTATAGATGGACCAAGTACTGAGACTTGTACATTATGGACCAGGCTCTAGAGGCCTGTGCATTATAGATGGACCAAGTACTAAGACTTGTACATTATGGACCAGGCTCTGGAGCCCTGTGCATTATAGATGGACCAAGTACTAAGACTTGTACATTATGGACCAGGCTCTGGAGGCCTGTGCATTATAGATGGACCAAGTACTAAGACTTGTACATTATGGACCAGGCTCTGGAGGCCTGTGCATTATAGATGGACCAAGTACTAAGACTTGTACATTATGGACCAGGCTCTGTAGGCCTATGCATTATAGATGGACCAAGTCCTAAAACTTGTACATTATGAACCAGGCTCTAGAGGCTTGTGCATTATAGATGGACCAAGTACTAAGACTTGTACATTATGGACCAGGCTTTGGAGGCTTGTGCATTTAAAAGATGAACATTCTATAGAGTCACTTGAAAAGAAGGAAACATCTCTATTGATAGTACTTTCGTAAGTGTTCCACATTCCACGGCCTAGGAATAGGCTTCTCAGTCATGTCTTCTAGCCAGTAGGTGGTAGGCCTAACAACCTTCGTTACTTTGTAGGGGCCTTCCCAGTTTGGTGACAACTTTCCCATAGTGGGTTCCTTGGTGTTTTGAAAGACTCTTCTTAAGACAAAGTCTCCGACTTGAAAGCTGACCGTCTTGAGTCCTACCTTGGATTTGTCGACCATTCTCTGTTGATAGGCTTCCATCCTGATGTTGGCTTGATCCCTTCTTTCTTCAAGCAAATCCAAAATTTTCATTAGCTGCTGATCATTGGATTATTGGTCAAAGGCTTCAGTCCTCAGGGTTGGCATACCGATCTCAACCGAAATTACTGCCTCTGTACCATAGGCCAGTGAGAAGGGAGTTTCAGAGGTGGGCGTTCTTCTGGTTGTTCTGTAGGCCCAAAGAACTCTAGGGAGTTCCTTTGCCCACTTTCCTTTGGCCTGTTCTAACCTTTTCTTTAATCCATCAAGGATCGTTCGGTTGGTGACCTCAGCTTGCCCATTCGCTTGTGGATGGCTTGGAGAGGCAAAGTGTTGCTTAATGTTGAGGTTTTCACAGAATTTCTTGAAGCCTTTACCCATGAACTGCGTCCCATTGTTAGAGATAATCACACGTAGTATGCCAAACCTGCAAACAATATTCTTCCAGGTGAAGCTCTCAACTTCCTTTTTTTTGATATGTGTTAGAGGTTCAGCTTCACCCCTACTTAGAGAAGTAATCGATGGCTACCAAGAGGTACTTCTTGTTCGGTGGTGCCCTTGGTAATGGCCCCACGATGTCCATCCCCCACTGAGCAAAGGGCCAAGGGCTTGGAATCGGGATGAGCTCGTGATGAGGCTGGTGTTGATATGGGGCAAACCTTTGGCATTTGTCACACTTCTGGACATACTCCTTAGCCTGCTTTAGCATACTAAGCCAGTAATAGCCATGAGACAGAGCTCGGTGAGCTATAGTTCTGCCCCCATTATGGTTCCCGCAAATTCCCTCGTGTATTTCGGCCAAGACATATTGTGATTCTTCTAGAGCCAAGCATTTTAACAGAGGTTGAGAATAAGACCTTCTGTAAAGCTTGTTGTTCAGGATCAGGTACCGAACCGCTCTGATTCGGATTCTCATAGCTTTATTTTTGTCTTCTGGGAGGAGCCCGGATTGTAGGTACTGGCGGATTGGAGTCATCCAGTTCTGCGGCTGTTCAGTAACTTGGGCTTCCTCTATGCTAGGCCCTGGCTGATAGGAGATTTTTACTGTGGAGTTTTCTTCAGATTTCAAGCGGGATGCCATGTTAGCCAAAGCATTTGCTCTATAGTTCTGGCTTCTTTCAATTTTCTGGATAGTGAATGTCTGGAAGGAATGCTTCAAATGGTTCACTAGTTCGGAGTACCGAAGCATCCTATCATCTTTAATGGAAAATTCTCCCAGGACTTGGCTTACCACCTAGTTGGGAGTCTGAGAAGACTTTGAGGTTCTGAACCTCACATTCCTGGGCCAACTTGATGCCTAAGATTAGGGCTTCATATTCTGCTTCATTGTTCGAAGCTTTGAATCCCTAAGCTGACTGCTTTTTCTAACGTGAGCCCATCAGGGGACTGTAGTACCAGGCCTACTCCTGAGCCTTGATCGGTTGACGATCCATCGATGTAGAGCAGCCAGGTTCCCGAGGTTTCGATGAGTTGTGCCTTGTCTTGAAGTGCCGGGGTGAACTCGGCAACAAAATCAGCCAAGGCCTGCCCTTTGATGGAGTTTCGAGGCACGTATAATATGTCGAATTCCCCTAGCTCCACAGACCATTTCACTAATCTTCCCGATACCTCAGGTTTCCTCAGTATTGACTTCAGAGGATAGGCAGTTGGGATTTTAATTGGATGGGCTTAGGAAATAAGGTCGGAGCTTTCGAGCTGATATGACCAAAGCGAAGGCTAGCTTCTCCACTTCTGGATATCTTTTTTCCGTGTCAAGTAGTGCCCTACTGACATAGAATATGGGCCTCTGTACTCCTCTGTCCTGTCTGACTAATGCGGAGCTGACCGCATTTTCAGAGACTGCAAGGTACAAGTGTAGCTTTTCTCCCTATACTGGTTTTGACAGAAGCTCTGGAGAGGCTAGATACTCCTTTAGTTAGTGAAAAGCTTTCTCACATTCTTCCATCCACTGTAAAGCCTTGTTACCCTTCAGAGCTTTGAAGAAATGTAGGCAGCGATCAGTGGATTTGGAGATAAATCTACTTAGTGCCGCGATTCTGCCATTCAGTGCCTGAATATCCTTTTTGGTTTTTGGTGACTTCTGTCCAATCAGGGCTTGGATCTAAGTGGGGTCTGTCTCGATACCCCTCTAAGAGACAATGTATCCCAAGAATTTTCCCTTCGTAACCCCGAAGGTACATTTCGAGGGATTGAGCTTCATCCTGTGCTGTCTGAAGATATCAAAGGTCTGGGCTAAGTGCTGGAGGTGACTACCTTTCTGCAAACTTTTGACCAGCATGTCATCGATGTATACCTCCATAGGTATTGCCGAGCAGTGGGCCGAACATCTTGTTCACCAACCGCTGGTAAGTGGCTCCAGCGTTTTTCAAACCGAAAGGCATTACTCTGTAGCAGTAGAGCCCTCGTTCGATTATGAAGGCTGTCTTCTCTTGATCTGGAGGGTACATCTGAATTTGGTTGTACCCAGAGTAGGCATCCATGAAGCTCATGAGCTCATGCCCCGTAGTGGCGTCAACCAATTGATCTATCCTTGGGAGTGGAAAACTGTCTTTGGGGCACGCCTTATTGAGGTCTGTATAATCAACGCAGACTCTCCACTTGCCATTCTTCTTCTTGACCAGGACGGTATTGGCTAGCCACTCGGGATAAAACACTTCTCGTATCATCCTGGCTTCAAGCAGCCTCTGGACTTCTTCATTTATAATTCGATGTCGTTCAGGAGCAATCGGTCTTCTCTTCTGTCTGACTGGTGGATGATCTGGATCCACCATCAGCTTGTGAGTTATGAGGCTAGGGTCTATACCCTCCATGTCTCTGGTCTCCCAAGCAAATATAGAGAGGTTGTCTTTCAGAAACCTAACTATCTTCTCCTGCTCGGTGTGCGTCAGATCTGGGCTGATGTATAAATAACGCCCCTCTGATTCTGAACTGACCAACACTTTGATGGGCTCGCCAACAGGTTTGGCTCGGCTGTCTCGTCCCCTTGGGCTCAGGGGTTCTTCAATGCTGGATGGGCAACCTTCCACCTTGAGAGTGTGGGTGAGAACTGGATCTGCACAGTTCCGAGTGTACTGTAATTGCTATTTAGGTGGCCTTCTCCTTGAGTGCAATAGCATGGCACTCCCGGGAGGTTGGCTGACACCCTCTAACAGAGTGAACGTTCTGGTTGTGGACATACTTCAGACACTGATGGAGGGTCGAGGTGACCGCTCCTATCTGGTGCAACCAAGGTCTCCCGATTATGACGTTGTAGGAATATTTCATATTCAACACCATGTACTCTGAGATGGTGGTCTTCTGCCCTTCACCCTCTCCTACAGTAGTAGGAAGGTCGATTCTCCCCAAGGGAGTGCTGAGATTGCCATCAAAAGTTGCCATTACGGCAGTGGTGGGCTTGACGTTGTCGTGGTCCATTCTCATCTGTTTAAGTGGCTCATGGAACAGTATGTTGACGGAGCTACCAGTATCGACCTAGACTCTCATGATCTCGAAATTGGCAATTTTGAGAGTGATGACGAGGGCATCACTGTGAGGGCAGTGTACCCCCACTAGGTCCTGTTCGGTGAATTGGATCTCCGGTGCTGGCTTGAGTCTCTTTTTAACGTTAGAGATCTGCAATACGTTCGGGGCAGCTCTGGCCTCCCGAGTATATCTCTTTCTTGCCCTGTTGGACATTCCTATAATAGGGGAGTCAGCATGGAGGACGTAGATGACATGGTTGTTCTGCCTCTGAGGCTCGTTTCGTCCTTCCCTATGCTCTTGCCTCTGCTCGAGCCTCTGGTCTGGTCGTTGTTGAGGCTTGTCTTCTTGGGGGTTCTGCCTTCCGTCCTGCTTGACGAACTCCCGAAGACGCCCCTTCTTTATGAGTTGCTCTATCTCATACCGGAGGGTCCTGCATGAGTTAGTCGTATGTCCATGATCTTTATGGAAATTACAGTACTTACTTTGGTCCCGAAGACTAGGATCTCCTCTGATTGGTTCCGGCCACCTTAGGTTCTCCCGATCTCGAATCTGTCGGAGTACCTGGTTCGATGTAGTGTTCAAAGGAGTGAAGTTAGTGAACTCCCTTGGTCCGGAATTGTACACAACTCTGGGTGCTGTTCTCTTCTCTGGGCTCCTGGCCCTCTTCTTGCTGGAGTCTCTTCTGTGGTCCTCCATCTTCGGATTATCCCTCTAGGTCTGATCTTTGCCCTTCTAGGATGTGCGGTTGGCTTCTTCCAAGTTGATGTACTTCCTGGCCTGATCCATTAATGCCGCCATGTTGGCTGGAGGGCTCTTTGTCAAGGAATCTCTGAAGCCACTGTGAGCAAGTCCAGCAGTTAAGGCGGTCATAAGGAATTTTGGGCTGCAGTCAGTGATCTCCGTGAGTTCGGCATTGATGCGCGCAATGTAAGCTCTGAGGGACTCCTCCTTAGTCTGCTTGACATTTAACAGGAATTCTGGTCCCCTTCTGAGCCTTCTGCTGGTCATAAACCTGTCCAAGAATTGTCTACTGAGCTCATAGAAGCTGGTAATTGAGTTCGGAGGGAGGTTATGGAACCATTTCAGAGCAGTTCCCTTCAAGCCTGGTGATGAAAGTCCGCCACATAAAAGCATCAGAGGCCCCGTGGAGGGCCATTGTATGCTAGTAGTGCGAGAGACGATCTCCTGGGTCTCCTAGACCCGTCGTACAGGTTGAACTTTGGCACCATGAACTTTCTGGACCTTTCTTTTGACATGATGGCGTGAGTGAATGGGGTGGCCAGTCTTCCGAGCAGCCTGGCCAACTCGTCTTGCTCTAGAGGGTTCTGGGCACCTCTCAAAGCAATTGTTCGGTCCATTGACTCGGCGATTTCTTCCACCCTCCGTGGGTCTCTAAGTCTGACATCTTGTAAACCTTGCCTGACAGCCTCGGCTTCAGGGTAGCCGGGTTGAGTACGTCCCTCGGATGGAAGAGGGTTCCGAACCGGAGGGATTGGTGCTGCATGGGGATGAGGCCCCTGTGGTGTCGGGTGTGCTCCCGAAACCCTTGGAGTTGGAGCTCGAGTAGTGCTCTGGTAATGGACGTCCGGGATGAAGGCTGACGTTCCCCAACCTGGAGCTGCTGATGGCTGTAGATCTCTTCCAACGCGGGCAACACCTTAGGGGGTGCCCAAGTTGGTTATTTGGAGCCTGCTCGTGGGGCTCTTCATTCTCAGTGTTAGTAGGGGGTTGTGTTCCCGCAGCAATGTTGACCGGCGGGTTTAGTGGGTTCGTCACTTGATTCTGTGTGAGCGTTGCCAGCGTTCTAGTGATGGCAAGTAATTGTTCTTGCACCAGTTCATTGTGTCGTTTAATCGATTCGATCTCTTGTCGCATGGGATCAACCGTTGGCCCCCTTGCTTGTGGAGTAGGCGGCCGACGTTGAGAGCTTTGCAGATTCTGAGTATTCTGTCGCAGTCGGAGATTTGGGGCCATAGTTTTTCGGTGAGGAAAGAGATGAGTTTGTGAATAGAGCACTTGGAGATTAGTCGTTCCCACAAATGGCGCCAAACTGATGCTGCACTTTTCGACTTGCAATAAGTGTGGGCTCCGTGACCTGTAGAACACTCAGAAAGACGATCAGAGGACCACCGGATTGGCTCCGGCGGTAGCCGCTCCGATGCTTAAGTAAGTAAACGGAATTGAAAGACTGTATTGAAAGTCAAAGAATGAGCATGAAAATAAAGCGTACGTTTAGGGTTTGATTTATAAACCGTGGCCTTCCTTAGTTGATTAGGATTCGGGGCCATGAATATAGGGATTTGATCATCGGAGATTGCAGTTACCTTGTGGAGTATTGTATAGAGATAATCATAGATGGTAGTTTCCTTGTTGAAGACTGTTTCCGTGTTGGAGACTGCTTCCTTATTCCCTGCTCGGCAACTGTTAAGGTGGTGACGAGGTCTGGAGTGTTGCTCTGGATCCTGTAATTAACTCTGAGATCCTTATCTGGATATACATGTGCTCTAGAGGCATATGCTCGGCTACTTCTGATATTTTATCCTATTTTGAATGTTCGAGCACTTAGCCATTGGCTGAGCGTGAGCTGAGTTAGCCGAGCGTGAGTTGGATTCATAGTCATACGTGTCAAGTGCTGATTGGCCTGCTCTTTTACGGTATATCAGTATTGATTAAGCACACCTGAGTGGTGTAGATGGATTGATGAGATAGATGAATAGTGTATGATGAGATCATGATTAGAAACCATGATTATTTTGTGACGGAGATTGTGTCTCCCTTTGGTTACGAACCGTAACCTCGTGTGGGTGGTGGTGTATTGCCATCGGGTTAATAGCCTGAGAAGCATTAGGCTTTTTTGGGGGCTATTAGGTGATTGAATTAAGAATTGAAAGAGATGAAGTTAGGATTTGGATCGCAGTTTAAATCATACATGTTTACTTTTCTGCATTGAGCATCATGGCATTGCATGGATTGTATTAATGAGTATAATGAGTATAGTAGATATTGCTCGGACTTATTATGTTGTGGATTATATTTGTTGTCTATATGATGGTAAAGTGATTATACGTTATTGACTAGTTGTGTCATCGATTCGTGTTGGATATCATTGTTCTGACTGATTTGAACAGCAAATTGAGGTGCTACGTGAGGTTTGTATATGTTGATATACTTTATATGTGATGTATATTTTGTATTTTATTACTGCTTTTGTGTCACAAGGAGTGGTGTCTTATTCTCTTGATTGTCATGTCTATATTTTTTATCTAGTTTATAATATTGTTGTGTGTTTGGAATTGCATATTGGACATTAGGGATTGTCCTCATCGGACTTGCATTAATTTTTGTATGCTGCTTGCTTGTGTATTTTGGGAAACCTTACTAAACGTTATGGCTCACCCTTACTAAACGTTATGGCTCACCCCTACTGTTCATAGAAATGGCAAGTACTAGACTTGTAGAGGCTAGCTGTTAGAATAACATGAGATGGTTAGAGACTTAAGTAGCATTGGTTTCAGATAGTTATATTCATTCATTTTATATTATAACGGATGCATGTACCTTTCTTTAACATAACGTATATGTTGTATATTGACCGTTAGAGTCAGCTCTGAACTTCACCTTGTTATACACTGTTGATGAATATTTTTAGTTTAGTTGCACTTTATTATGATCCATTTCATTTAATCCCGTTACGAGATTTAAACAAGTCTAACCATGAGAACAGAACAAACCAAAATCAATTAGAGGAAAATTATTAAAAGAAAATCAACTCTAAAGTAAATGGACTATATTAGAGTCACTTGACTAGGATGATTAGTCTCAATCACCTATCTTCTAGTTCAGGGTCTTAATGACCCCTTAGTCCAGTCCATCCGGGATCAGGGTGTTACATGTAAGTAAAGCGATTGATTTAGGCCCCACTTATGATGTAGGCCCCAAATTTTGTGTATATCTATAGTACATTAGTATTAAAAGTAGAAGTAGCATAAAACTCTAAAGCCTATAAAAGAAAATGCCCCATATTCCATAAATATCAAAAGCAACGAATTTTTTTTCACCAATAATATCTTGTATAGGAAAAAAGGAAAACAAGTAGGAAAAAAAAAAAAAAAAACCTAAATGGTCGATAATAAATACAACCAACTCATAACTCATCTCTTTCACACCCAATCCTTATCTCTTTGTCTTTCCCTCCCTCGAAGCTCTTTCTTTCTCTAATCTCTCTCAATCTTTATAATCAACTTAAGTACCATATAACATTCTCTCAGCTGGAATATCAGGAGAAGGGAGAATCAATTTACTATCTATCTCAAGTTTTTTTTCAACCAAGGTAAGTCTATCATTTTTTTTATCATGTATTATATCTCATTTTAATTAAAAATAAACTAAAATAGTTCTACTGTGAAGACTTTTTTCATTGTCTATTATGTAATTTTTAAATTTTAATTTTTTTATAACCTATTTTCTATTATCATATGTGTATGCTAATGAATTTATAAAAAAATAGAGTTGTTTTTTGGTAAGTAGAGTTACGATTTAATTGAAATAGAAATTCTTAAATAGATAAGGAAATAAAAAAATAAGTAAACCAAAAAAACGCGTGTAAAGAAACTTATTGTAATACAACACAATTTCAAAAATATATATTAAAAAAACATGAACACAAAAAAAAGGTAGGCACATGAAGATAAAGTCTGGGAAAACAAAAAAAAAAAATTGCATAAATAAAAGAAATTTTATAATTTTAAAAAAATAAGTTTTTAATAACTAAGAACTAGTGCTTAATTTGCTTGCAAAAAAACATTAAATAATTTTATTACTTATAACTCTTTTATATTAATAGATTTATTTAAAATTATGGCTTTAGGCATCAAAATCTCTTGAACAGGCCTGCAACATGTGTTAGGTTGAAATTTGAATCCAACCAATAGTGATTATAAAATTTCCCATATGTGGTTACGGGATATGTGTGACATAATAATAATTCATCTAAAAATTTTGGACTCTCACTTTAATGTTCTCTCGGAGATTCTTTTCAAGATAACTATAGACAGATCTCAAGACTTGAGTTGTGAAAATAGATAGATGACTCAACTACGTAGTCGTTCTATAAATGAGGAGATTTATGCGATACTTTATCCGTGATTGAAAAGTTAGTAACACAAGCAGATTTTTTGCGATTCCGCAAGTTCAGACTTCAGAAAATAACCTGGATTTATACCCAATTATATATGACATATTTTTTCCATCAGTATTGAACCTGTGAAACTACTGAAAATGTTATACACACGTACATGTCAACATTATATATATTAATGGTAAAAGCTTTAATGTAATATGCCATGTGTTTTTCGTGGACAGACACAAACAGGAATGACAATTTAATTTGTTCCGTTAGAAACTTGTTAATTCTGCTCCTAATGGAATAGGTTTGGGAGAACATATTTTCACCCGTTAGGGTTTAAGGTGAGTTTGAAGAGAAGACACCTCGTCCTATCCCGATTATATAAAATAAACTAATAATATATTTTTATATTATATAACTAATGTTTATAATGATATTTTTTAGTTACTTATTAAAAGTTTATACAAATTTGATATAGTTATATATTTAAAAAATAAAATAATATCATTTTAATTCTCTATTAACATGTATATTTCTTATTTTAAAACCTGTATTATTTTATTTGAAATGTATTAATTATAATTAATTTAATAAAATAAATAAAAATTTAAAAATTAATGAAAATCTGATGGGAACTCGACTCTGCCATCACGGACTTTAAACGAATTTGAGGTCCCCCTCCCTGGACACAGGACTAGTATATATAAAAACTAAAACTTGGGGTAAGAAATGAGTGTGATGCGATGGCTTTAACATGGAAAATTACAGCAAGGGGAAGGAAGTAAAACATAAACACACACCCCGAGTACGACTGCTGACTACTACCAAGAAACTTTACATGGTCACTTGCTGGTCCTAGGCAGCTGCCAAATCCAATCCCACAGACAGGTAACCTAAACCCATATATAAGTCCTAAATTATGTGACCAAAACATAATCTGTACTATATCTGTTGTTTAATTATTAGGATTGTTACAAGTATTTGAACATACTTGTTTCGGCATGCCATCTCCAAATAACGGTATAATTATCTCATTGCCTTGCAAACATCATGTTTGATGAAATGTCTATGAAAGGTTCACCCAGTTGAATCTCCATGTAGTTTGTGATCTTTGTTGTCAATTTTCCTCAGTGCAGTGCTTACTCCCTAAATTTTTAATACTATGATCAGTTTAAGTCACATTGACTTAATTATGTCATTCAGTGTCAGGTAATAGTCATAGCAAACAAAGAGAAAGATGTGCAAAGTAAATACAAGGAACTCTTAACAGCTTAGTGAACAACAAATATTACCAATCCTTATCATCTTACACTAATATTATAAATAAACAATAACATGATTCAAGCACTATTACTTGCATTGTCACTTCCTGACATAAGCTCTCTCAACATGGCAACGACCTGCAACATGTTGGGCCTCTTAGATGGGAAGTCTTCCACACACTGCAATGTTATCTCTAGATACCTCACCATCTCTTTGACTTCTACTGCTTCTGCCTCGTCAGTTCCTTTAGTCACTGAAAGCAACTCTGGGTCTATTACTTCCATTCCTTTTCCTTCCCTCACCTTCATTTTCACCCACCCTACCAAGTTGGTGTCTCCGAAGTCCTCCTTATCAGTTGGCCGTTTTCCAGTCAGGAGTTCCAACAGGACTACCCCCAAAGAGTAGACATCTCCCTTTGCAGTGCAGCGGAAGCTTTGATAGTACTCGGGTGGGACGTACCCAGGTGTGCCTGCAAGTGTACTTACGCTCAGATGTGTGTCAAGTGCACTTATGAGCCTTGCCATTCCGAAGTCAGAGACCCTAGCTTCCATTTCGTGGTCTAGTAGTACATTGCTTGACTTCATGTCTCGGTGGATGATGTGTGGGATGCAATTGTGGTGCAGGAAACAGAGTCCTTTGGCTGCACCTCTTGCAATCTTTTTCCTTTCCTCCCATGTCAGAATTCGTTTATCTCGTGTCCTCGTTCTCCCATGAAGCACTTCTTCGAGGCTTCCAAACTCCATGAATTCGTACACAAGGAGCCTCTCCTCACCTATCTT
Source organism: Nyssa sinensis (assembly GCA_008638375.1). Lineage (NCBI taxonomy): Eukaryota > Viridiplantae > Streptophyta > Magnoliopsida > Cornales > Nyssaceae > Nyssa > Nyssa sinensis. The sequence goes on along the minus strand of CM018042.1, from coordinate 15,588,769 downwards.
GCAGTAACCCAATAGAGGCACAAGATTCCGATGCTTGATCTTCCCTAAAGTTTCCATTTCAGCTGTGAACTCTCGATCACCTTGGCAGCTCAGTCGTATGAGCTTCTTGATTGCAACACTTGACCCATCTTTCAATGTCGCCTTGAACACTTCTCCAAACCCGCCACACCCGATAAGGCTGTCTGCCGAGAACCCATTGGTAGCCTCAATTAATTGTGAGAACTTGAGCTTCCTCAGCTGCCTCTGAAAAGTGGCCACATTAATACTCAAGGGGCTCTTTCTCCTTGTCAATCTTCCATGTTGTAGCCGCATGGGATGCCTGCAAGATACTAAGCATCTTGACTTCCTTTGCCTCTTTCCGTCTTGTACGCATTGCAATTGCCCACACAATCAAAATGCAGACAGAAGCGGTGGAAATGAGAACCCCCAAGACAATGCTATTAGCCCATGACGCAGCTGGAGCTCTGTGGCTTCCTTTCCCACTGTCCTCATCTGTATTTGTTGCTGGCTGGTTGTTTCCACTCTGGCATTCAGGCAACGGAACCCCACAGAGTCCGGGATTGTTTGCATACTGGCTTGCAGGAAGTGTACTAAGCTGCCCCCTTGCTGGAATTTCCCCTGTTAATTCGTTGCTGGACAGATCAATTTGCACCAAGAAAGATAGGTTTGAGAATGAGTCAGGGATGTGCCCCTGCAATCTGTTATGTGATGCATCAAATACACCTAAATTCTTGAGCTGGCCCAGTGATGAGGGAATCTCTCCAGATAGCTGGTTATGGGATAGTACAAGAACTTGTAAAGCCATCATTTCCCCAAATTCATCTGGGATTTTTCCACGAAGCTCATTGTAAGAAAGGTCAAGATACTCCAGAGTCTGGTACTGTGTAAAGAGGCTTAGGACTGCACCTGAATACATTCTTGTGAAATCACAAGTTTTCAATGTTGGGACCTGTAACAGCCTTTCAGGTCGGATTCCAGCAAATTCCAGCAAGCCTCCAACTCCTTTACATGAATTTCCTACATTACGTACAAAAACCAAAGTGTTGCCTGAGAGAATCCCAGTCAATGCTTTTGCTCCCAGCTGCCTGCCAAGTCGAGGTGGGATCTCCCCAGTAAGCCGGTTGCTGTTCAAGTCTAACCAAACCAGACTGCTGCAGTTTGCTAGCTCTGTTGGTATCTGACCACTGAAACTATTATTTGCAAGTTGCAGAACAGCCAAGCGTGTCAAAAGGCCAAATTCAGGTGGGATTTGACCTGTCAATCCATTGCTTGTGAGGGATATCCATTCAAGATTATTGCAATTGAACAATTCAGTTGGGATTTCACCAGTCAGGTGGTTATTGTTGAGAATAAGATCCCTCAAATTCCTGCATTTTCCCAACTCTGCTGGTATTTTCCCTTCCAAGCCATTGTACCAGGCTATCAACTGCTGGAGATTCTCAAGGTTCCCAAATTCAGCTGGAATTGATCCATTGAGGTAGTTTATGCTGAAATCAATCGTCTTTAGCTGTGAACATTTTGATAATTCAGCTGGGATTGGTCCTGTGAGGAGATTGTCTGGGAGTCTCAGCTCTTCAAGTGAAACAGCGCCTGGACAGATATCTTTTGGGATGAATCCCGAAAGCTGATTTGAACTGAAATCCACTACCCGCAATTTCTTGCAAGATGAAATGGAAGTGGGAAGTGGTCCAGAGATCTTGTTATTGCTCAATAGCAAGCTCTCTAACGATCCTAGGTTCTGAAGGATGGAATCAGGGAAGGGGCCGGTAAAATTGTTGTTGGATAAATCAAGAACTTGTAGCCAAGAACATGATGAAAAAGTGGGAATTGAACCTGTAATGTTGTTGTAAGAAAGCCTGAGTTCTAAAAGTGAGCCACATGCTTTACCCAAATCTGAGGGAATCCAACCAGTTAGATGATTGTGGGAAAGGTCCAATCTTTGTAAACTGTTGAGCTGACCGAAAGATGGTGGAATGTCCCCTGTGAGTAAATTATATGATAAATTCAAATTATTGAGACTTGTGCAGTTGGAAAGGGAGGAGGGAATGGAATCCATTATATGGTTTCCAGAGAAATCAAGGTGCAACAAGGAATTGCAGGTGTCAATTTTCATATTTGAAATAGATCCCGTGAAATTGTTATAAGAAAGGTCAAGAACCTGCAGTTTGTCAGAATTCAATAAAAGATTTTCGGGTAAAAACCCGGTCAGATTGTTATTCACAAGATTCACAGTCTCAAGATTCGGGCACTTTGTGAACAAATTTTCAGGAACTAAACCTGCAAGTCCAGTGGAAGATAGTTCGAGATGTTTCAATCCATATGGGAGTTGAAGCAAAGAGGTAGAATTTACAGTAAAAGAATTCAGAGACAGATTAAGGACAGTTAACATATCCAGAGTAGCCAAAGGAGAGAAAGAGATGGTGCCAACGAGATTACTCTGGCTAAGATCAAGTTGAGTCGCTCGTCCAAGAGTGCACGTAACTCCATGCCAAGTGCATGGATTTTTATTGAGCTGCCACCCTGAGAGGACTCCATTTGGGTCCTTGTCTATCATCTTCTTGAACAAAAGAAGAGCCTCTGCATCAGTTTTACTCGATGGAAGTTGGCTTTGTTCGGCTGCCAAAACCGAAACAAACACCATAAAGACTAGTGTTAGATGAAAATGAAGTAAAAGCTGTAATGGGTTGCTCTCCATTGGAGGAACAGCTTGCAGGAACACAGGACAGAGAGAGAGAGAGAGAGAGAGAGAGAGACCGTGTATGGAGAGAGAGAGTGCTTAATATGATGAGAAATTCTTTGGTGCAAAGCAGGAGAGTGGCAAGCTTTAGATAAAGTTGTTCGGTTGTTCCTTTTTTGGTGTTTTATAAATGAAAAGGGATGGAAACGTGGGAGGGAATAAGAAAAGTAGGGAATTGGATTTGAGGTTGGTGGGTATGTTTCTACGGTTGATTTACATACGTATCAGTACTGTAGAGAGAGAAAGGACTAGGAGAGAGGAAGAATTTGACTTTTGGTCAAAATGATTGGACCCACAGACAAGGTCTATCTAAGATCGGCGCTTTATGGTTTAAAAATAAAAAAAAATGGTTCAAAATGTTGTTTGAGAGGAAATGATGCAGTGTGACTGAGTGATTATGTAGTTAGTACGGAGGAAATGGACGACGACACGTTCAAGTTCTGCCTGTAGTGTAAGTTTGTGATTGCAATGTTGCGAGAATGAAAAATGTCTATTTATTCCTCAAGGTGCCTTTTGGTTTTAGAAATTAGTTTTTGGATTTCTGAATTTAGTGTCAGAATTTTTTTTTTTCTGAGTACAAAAATATAAGAAAATATTTTTTTATAATCATTAATAATTTCTACTTGCAAACCATAAACTTGTTTATAAGTCCTATTTCTCAATATTAAGCTTACAACATCCTACTTGTTTGTTTATCATATTGGCCTTAATAAGGAGAAAAGGGGGGAAAATGGAAAATAATATTTTTTCTTTATTTGGTTTTCAAGGAGAAAAGGCAAAGTATGAGAGAAAATATATTTTACTTATTTTTTTAATTTTTTTTACTCTATTCACCCAAGTTATTTTTAAATTTTATTTAAGATTAAAAAATTATGAAGAAAAAAAAATTTCTTCTCTTTATTTGATGTTCTTTTCTTTTTCTCTCAGTCAATTTTGGTACTAACTAGAGCCTTAGGCATGGTAATTTACTTAAACAAAAATGCGAGTTTCAAAATTACATTCTTCCCAAAAAAAAAGGCTAAAAATTTCCAAAATTTTAATTTTTTTCTTCTATTTTATCTTGATATTTTGATTAAATGAACAAATTTTCAATTTATCTCACATATTTCATTAACTCTCAAATTATTTTTGCATATAATTTTACAAAAAATTTGTTCTATACATATATTTAAAATTCCGAAATTATTCTAAAAAAGATTTTATAATGAGAACTCACGTTCATAATTGTTCTCACTCAAAAATCTTAGTTTAAATATTTCTTGAATTACAAGTGGTACCCTTTTGAATATCTGTCAAATTAGGAATCTTTTCAAAATAGTGAATAATTTCCTGAATTCCGAACTCTATGATTGTGATTAATTTGGAATAGGCGAATATGTGTATATGTGTGTTTTTAAGTAGCTAAGAGGTAGGCAGATCACTTTGAGCACCTGATTAGTCTAGTATAGGTGTGGTTAATTTTGTGTTAATGTAGATAATAAAGAAACATATAGGAGGTGAAGTGTAGGGCCCAAGTGCTGAAATTTGGAGAGGGAATCATTGACATAGTTCAAATGGGTGCATTATATATATACATATATAGTAAAAGGAAATTAATAGAGAGACCCACAAAGGAACAGGATCAATAGAGTCTGTGGTTAATGGCATTGGGGGTGATGATGTCCGCATTCCTCCTTCACTTCCCCACCCTTCTCTAATACAAATCCATCCTAATCTTACTGTTGAAGCACATCTTTTTTAGCTGGTTCTGGTCCCACCTCTGGTTTGATTAAATATTAATTAGATTCTCTATCAGCATGTCCTGGTTATCCTAGACCATCTTATGTGTACTTCTTCCTCTTATCACTTTCTCCTAGCATTTAAAATACATTCAGTAATCAAATGGTATAGGCTGAAGGCAGGACATTCAATGTAGCAACACCGATAGGTATAGAAAGAGAATTTATTTATTTATACTCAGATTCACAGGCTTTAATTATTCATTTACTTGGTCCATCTCTAGAAATTAGGGCAGAATGCTTATTATGGGCAACTCAAGATGCAAGGGTAAAGTTGTTCTGTTGTATTCTCGAGGTAATAGGTTTAAGTCGTAAAAATAGTCTTTCTTTTATAAGAGTAAGATTGCGTATCTTTAACCTTACCGTAATGTGTTAACCCTAGAGTGAAAATTCTTATTTTTAGTTTCTTGATGTAGAATACGTGTTTGAGATGTTTTTAAATTGATGGGATTGAAGGTTTTGCCTTACTGCAGTTGTTGAATATTTTGGTCAAAGTGGCCTTAACATTACTATATCCGAAACACTCGCGTTTGGTCCAAAATGTCACAAGGGAAAAAACTCACAGCCTTTGGCCTTCACATAAATTGCTTTTAAGTCAAATTCATTCCCTTAGGTATCAAAAAAGTGTTTTTTTTTTTTTTTTTCATTTTTAGATTTAAAAGGTTTTTGATCGTGAATTATTTTACAGAAAACTCCAACTGAATTGTCAATTTTGTGTAATTAAATCACTGAACCACCATGGTTAAATTTGCCCATCTAATAACACTCTATTATACGCAAGTCATATCATGTATAGCATGACTTCATTAAAAGAACACACAATCACAATAATAACCAGTCCTATTAAAGAATTTTGTTAACCAAACATACATTAAAGCACTTTTGGATTGTCCAAGTGCTTTCAAGCCACAACAACGCAGCAGTAAACAAACCTATATGATTCAACTCACTTAAGTTAGTCTGTGCGCAGAAAGAAAATTTTACTTAAAACAGATTACGGGTGGATTGAATTATGAAGGCTATATTACAATATATATATATATATATCGAGAGAGAGAGAGAGAGAGAGAGAGAGAGAGAACATTTAAGAGAATGTCCCTCTAGACACTATATATGAAGGCTATATTACAAATTTAAACAATCAACAAAATATATTATTACTTTCACAGGAGTTATGTGCATTTAGGGGGCCACATATGTATTTTCCACAGCTTGAGAGGCCACACTTTTGATCTAATTAATGTTTCAAGACATGGTTACTAAATGAGGAAAAAATATATCGTTCAAAATCAAAGCAAATACCATCAAATGATACCCAAAACGTGAACATAAAGAATATTAGTAACGAGAACCTAGAATGAGCCAGGTTGTACATAATATATTTTTTGAATGAATTTTTTCAATTTTAAATATAAGTTAATAGGGTCTACTGTAATAAAGGAATGTTAGACTATTTGTTTTTGTTTAGGAGTGAAAAAATCTATTATACATAGTATTTTACAATAAATTTAAGTCGCGTGTTCAAATGACTTGAGAATAATCATAGCGCGGACTCATGTGGTAGTCTGATTGTCTTCTCGTGCTTCTCTACATGTGGGAGGATATGATTTCAACTCCTCCTCTAGAGAGTATGCGGTGATTTGTTGGTTTTCTAATTATGACTGATTTTAGAAGGCAATTGGGTTTTTCAAAAGTTACATAATAAAAAGACTCTTGTAATTGTTTGTGAATAATACTTGTAAATAGCTTTGTTTCCATTGGGAAAAAAGGACTTAGTATAGCCATTTTAGAGAAAATCCTTGAAAATGGTTTTAGAATAAGTCATATTCACTTCAAGTTGAAGATATCAACCAACTAAATTGATAAAGCATATTAGTAATGTGATTTTTATATGTTCACCTATGATTGCATGCTATAAATTTGGAACATGAGGATATAATTCCATAAAAATCTTCCTAATCTAGATGTCAAGTCTTGAAAGCTTCATTTGGTTTGTAGATATTAATAAGAGAAAGTAAAAAAGAAAAAGATAAGAAAAATCAGTTTTTCTAATATTTTCTCTCTTACTTAAATCATAATTATTAAATCATTCAAGAAACTTTAGGTGATAAACTTACCTTACTACCCGGTGCCGGGGTAATAAATTCGTGCAAGAGTCTATTGCACCCACTCTTTTTTCTTTTAAGTTCAGTTGATCAATTATGTTTTTGAGTTCAAGTCCAATGATGATTAGGTGACACATTTTTTTTTTTAAAAATGACGATATTTGGTGATTAAAACCTCACCAATCTCACCCACAACTCTCTCCATCTTTCTATCTCAACCTTGTCTCTCTATGCCTTCGATTGCACACCACAACCCTGCCATTCCAAAGCTGGACGCCCCACAAAGCCACCGCTGCTCTCCATGAATGCTCTCCTTCTTACTCTCTTAACATTGTCTCTCTATAGGCCCCGATTCCACACTGCAGCCCTGCTGCTCCACAGCCAAATGCCCTACAAAGCCACCATTGCTCTCCATGAAATCATGTGCCACCACCGCAATGCCTCTGTGCGAAAAACGCCTATTAGTCTCTTTCAAATCACGAAGAGATTAACAAACTCCATTGACAAGCTTCATCAAAGCCGTTCTACAACACTGTATGACGTAACAGAAGCTTGTGAAAAAATAAGACACCGCCTGTTTCTTGAAAAATCATTTGAATCCACGAACAAAAGTAACACACTCGAATCCACGAGCACAGAGAATAAGATTTCAGAAAGAAAATATTTTTATTAAATGAAAGTTAACATTACAATGAAAAGAACAGCCTTTATATAGGCAGTAAAACCTAATTTGACTACGACTAGGAAAGCAATATCGTCCAATCGAGGAATAGGGAACCTATATTTGATGGTGATCTTGTTGATTGTCCGATTGTCGATGCACATACGCCAACTGCCATCCTTCTTTAGAACTAATAAGGCTGGTACCGTACAAGGGCTCATACTCTTCTGCACCAATCCTTTCTTGATCAGCTCTTCCACCTGCTCTTGTAGAATCTGACTTTCCTTGGGACTCATTCGATAATGTGGACGATTAGGCAAACTGGCTCCTACTGTGAGATCAATATGATGTTGTACATCTAGCATAGGAGGCAACCCATCCGGTAGCTCTGACGGTATAATTTCCTGAAAATCCTCCAACAAAGGTTTAAGTGCAGGTGAAATTTTCATAGACTCCTTGCCAACTTCTCCCCAAACTACCACAAGCAAAAATCTCTCCAGATTCCTTAGTTTCTTCTATGAATTTGCCCCTATCCATAAGAAATATTGATTTGCCCTTTGACTTCAGTTCAACAATTGCAAATTCCTTTTTTATGGGTCCCAAAACGATCTTTAGGCCCCCCTTTATGAAACCATATACGTTATCACGGCCCCTGTACGTAGCATCCACATCAAACTGCCAAGGTCGTCCCAAAATCATATGGCAGGCATCCATCTCCACCACATCACACAGAACCTCATTTGCATAATTCTTCCCAATTGAAAATTTAATGTTGCAGATTTCAGTTACCTTCACTTCAGCACCCCGTTTTATCTGGTGAAGGGTGTTTCTCAATCTGCAAGCCCAACTTGGTAACTATTGCTTTCGACACTATATTTTCACTACTGCCACTATCACTAATGACATCAAAAACCTTTTTGTTCATAGTACATCTGGTTTGGAATCTATTATGCCGCTGAGATGATTCTTTCCGCTTTAGTGCTAACAAAAGTCGCTGAACCACCAGAAAGCGTGACAGTAGCTCTCCTTCGTCACCACCCGTTACCTCATCCTCTTCATAAGTGTAGGGCGCTTCATCATCGTCCTCCTCTGTCCCGAATCTGCCATGTTCTTCTGGCTCCACTAAGTTAACGGTACCCCTTTTAGGACACTCGTTACAACGGTGCCCTGGCTGTCCACATCTATAGCACTTATTAGACCCCGGACGAGCATAAGGGTTATGAGGTGCCATTTCTGGTGGAATAGTGTTGGCTGACTTTAAAGGACCGGCTGGCTTTGAAGGACCCCCACTACTACCTATCCTGCGAGTGGTGTTAGACAAAGGTGGTTGAATATTTAGGGCTTTTCCTTTATTTACTATAGCATGATTAAAATCAACAAAATTTCGTGCTACGACCGCCGCCTTTGATTTGTCCAATTGAGTTTCTGCCTTGAGAGCCAACGCAACGGCTTCAGTTAAGGTATAGACTGTTTGCATCGTAACTCGATCCTGTATAGCCCAACGCAGCCCCCCAACAAACCTAGCAACTTGTTACGCATTCATTTCTAGCAGGTTATTACGCGACGACAACCTGTGGAATTCCTCTACGTAAGCCTCGATTGTTCCGCTTCCTTGCCTACAATTATGATATTGTTGAAACAGAATCTACTCATAATCTGGAGGCAAATACTTTGATCGTAACAGTCATCTCATCTTAGCCCATGTCCGAACCATCCCCTTTCCTTGTCGCATCCGTGTAATTTGCAACTGATTCTACCAAGTAAAAGCTCCCCACAACAATCTGTACACGACTAATTTCATCTTTTTATCTTCAGGAATATCCATATAATAAAAAAATTTCTCGACTAATATTAGCCAATCAAGAAAACCCTCGATTTGAAGTTGACCATTAAAATCGAGCAGGTCCATCTTCATACGAAAGGTTTGTCGGTCCTGCTCCCCTTGGTAAACCCTCTGATTATTTTAGAATATGGCTTCAGCATCTTTCTCACCTTCACTCAAGTTATCCTCATAGGCTAGCTGCCTATGTGAAATCTCTGGATGGCGTTCACGCACAACTTCAACCCTCTCTCGGTATGGTTGACGACCCATAGGATCATCGCCCCGCTGATCATTCCTTGCTGTCAGCCTAGTAAGAGCTGCTTAGATTTCCCGCAATGCTTGCTGGCTCTCACGTTGCGCCTACTGGGTCTCACGTTGCGCCTGCTGGGTCTCACGCTGGAAAGTTCTAAATTCAGCCCCTGTAACCATATCTCCCTCACGGTCACGGTCACGGTCACTACCGTCAAGGATATCGCTTTCGTTCCGTGCATTCGCCATCTGAACAAAATTAAGCCTGCTTTGATACCAACTGACGTAGTGGAAGCTTGTGAAGAAATAGGACACCGCTTGTTTCTTGAAAAATCGTCTGAATCCACGAATAAAGGTAACACACTCGAATCCACGAGCATAGAGAATAAAATCTCAGAAAAAAAATATTTTTATTGAATGAAAGTTAACCTTACAATGAAAAGAACAGCCTTTGTATAGGCAGCAAAACCTAATTCGACTAGGACTAGGAAAACAATAATTAAAATAAGGAAAAATACGAAAAATTCTAAAAATTGAAATATTCTAATTAAAAACATAAATCAAAAACCCTAAACTTAAAAGGTAGTCTGCCAAAATGACAAATCCAAACGTCAACTGTAGCTCCCAAAATTAAGTCGCACATTATTACCATAAATAGCAAAAAATACGAAAACATGCTTTTGAAGTCCAAAACGAAGGAATTTGCCTGAAAAACGGCATAGGTCATCGTAAAGCGATAAGTACTAATCAACACATCGATTCCAAGCCACCTACCGAATTTCATGCAATTCTGACCACGTTGATGTTGTACGCAATCCCGTGCTAAGAATTTTGCTGCGCTAGGAATTCTTTTGCAATCTGTTCTACATCACTGTTGGTAGTGGTTTGACCAAAATCGTTGTCATCCAACCCCTCTGCACCACTATTGGGCTCATACTCAACACATTTGAAGACCAAAAAGGGTCTATATTCTCTTCGATGCACACTTTATGTCCAAATCCCTAGACCATATGACCATTCCATACCCACCTAAAAACTAGACTCTTAACGGTAAAGAAATCATCGTCTTCATTCTCTTCCAACAGTTTATGGGAAGAAGGTTTGAGTTTCATCAAATGACTTGATGTGCAACCTTAGAAATCTGTGATTTTTATTGAAGCGATTTCGTTAACAAAGCAAGGGTTTTGTCATATTACATTTTTCCTACTGGGTTAATATGATCATCATGTGGGTATAGAATGTGTAAATTTCTGAGATGGTCTATGTGAGTTCTCCAATTGCAATTTTTTTGGTGTCTAAATCTATAACTTTGGATATTTTGGATTGGTACATATAGAGGGAGAGAAATAGTTAATTTCACTGTGTTGACCAAACTACAAAATTCCACTGTTTGGTGTATAGTGAAATTTCACTATATACTAGAACACAATGAAATTTTATTTAGAAGGAGTTATAAAGGAATTTTCAAGGTGTCTTGCATATCTCACAATGAGTGTAACCAAAATGATGATGTTGAGATGAATGTGTGATAAGACTAGAAAATATAAATTCAAAATACTGATCGATGGTAGGAGTAGTTTCTATAGGAGATAAAATGAGAAAAAATCGGTTAAACTAGTATTACCATATAAAACGGCAATTGATAAAATGCACTAATAAGAAAAAGCGACATGATTCTTATCGGTCATGTCAAGGGATAAGAGCGACTAAAATTAACGTTGGTAGAGATAGTAAAAAAAATATGGCAATATGCGGTGTGATCAAGGAATGGACAAAAAAAGCAAAACATGATTAGTGTACCCAATCTCAAATGTTTGGAATTAACCTTTATTAACTACATGATTAGTGTACCCGATCTCAAATGTTTAGAATTAACCCTTATTAAGTTGAGTTAATAAAATGGAATAAATGGGAGAAAAACTATTTACAAGAGAATTATTGAAGTACACAAGTATTAGCTAATGTCATTATTCAAATGTAGTCTAAATTAGAATTTGTAAAACTAGTTGATATACAAAAGGGGTTCAGTGCCTCTCAATTTCAAATAAAAGTAAAAGAATCTATCTATGAGAGAGTGAGGCTCCCAACATGTGGAGTGCACAAGTGATGGGACTCATATTTTCTTACAAATAAACCATCTCCACTTCAGTCAATAGAGGAAACCCAAATTCATACAAAAGCATTCGAGGTTAGTGCATGGTTGACTAAGAAACTATATTGTGTACCCATCAATCGATCAATCGTATAGTTTTAGGATATCAACACCCCCTCGGCCGAGGTGGGAGATCAAAGCCAATTAGCGCTATAAGGAGATCGATCATCACCACCCTCCAAACATGAAGCCCTAGCTATTTAGGACTCTTTTTTGTCGCGCCACTGGAGAGGCCCCTTCTTATTATGATAATGGTGGATAACATTTTGACCGTTATAAAGGGTCTCTAAATTATTATATATGCTATTATTAGATTTATTATTAGTGTTCAATTTAGTGGCCCTTTTCATTATTATTCGTGTGAGAACAACTATTGTGTTCATGAGTGGTCTCAGCACAAAGTCCTCCAAAATCTTGCCGCAAATCTAAAGTGTCCTTCTGTAAGACAAGATGAGGTTTGACCTATATGCTTCAAATCTTTGAAAGTCTTTTTTGCCCTCCACTCAAATGGTTAATGGCACCATTGTTTTTTTTTTTTTCTTCTTAAAAATATATACAAGATGGGAAGAGAAAAATTAAACTCACACTAAGTGCGCACAATGTCCAAATAGAGGTATGTTTGGTATAATTTTTACTTTCATAATTTATTTTAAAATAAAAATAATAAAAATTTTGAAAACAGAATTTTTTTCAAGTTCTTTCTTATTTTTTATGAATCTAATTTGAAAACCCCTTTCGATGATCTCTTGAAAATGAGTTTTTTTTTTTAAAAGGGTGTTCAAAAACAGTGAAAATATTTTTCATTTTCCAACAGTAAAAATAATTTACAAAAAACACTATCAAACAAGAATTGAAAAGGAACAAAACATTTGATACATAATAGAAGTCCATAACCTTGGACATAAAACAATATCTTAGCTCATGCGGGTGACAAAAAATTGAAAAGGTAGAATAAAAAGAGGAAAAAAGAGAGTAGCTCAAATGTAAGATTTTATGCATTAATTAATTCCTTGGCATTTTTCTCACTTGGGTGTGAAGACTCCTCTTTCAAACAGTAGACTTCTATAAAAGCTAGGAATGGCAATTTGTCTCGTCCTGTCGGGGACCCGCTTCGCCCCGTCTTGTCCCGCCCCTTTTTAATAAGGCGGGTATGGGATGCTCATAAACGGGGTCGGGGTAGGACTTTTAAAATTTCGTCGGGTTCGGGGGACGGTCACCCCGCCCCGTTTATATATATATATTAAGTTTTTTATTTATTTTTATATATATTATATTTATCAATAAATAACACTATATAAAATTAGTTTTAAGGTTTTTTATATTACACTCATATATTTTTTTTATATAAGTTGTTTTGGCAAAAAAAAATTAATCTACGTATCAAAATAAAAGTTTTAACTTACTTAAAACTATATATATATATATATATATATATATATATCGAGGTTCGGGGCAGGGCGGGGCAGGGTGAAGTCGAGGAATATAAATGGGGTCGACGTCGGGGTCGGGGTAAACCTCGAAACGGGACGGGGCGGGCGGGGTCGGGGGAAGAAAATATAAACACGGTCGGGATTAGAGAAGGATCACCTCGCCTAGAACCCGTCCCGTTGCCATTCCTAATAATAGCATAATCAACTCAAGATTTTATTTTAAATTTTGAATTTCAAATAATGTGATAAATAATGTCCCAATACATCATTGTCACGATGTTGGAGATTCAATATTTAGAATATAAACTTAAAAAATTATTGGGACTAATTGAGTTGAACACTCATGCTCTCTCTCAAAAGAGAGATCACGAGTTAAAAATCTCACTCTCCGAATTTTAGTATTATTTTCACTTAGTGTTGGGTTGTTTTCCGGGACTCATATTTGAAAGAGTCTTGATTTGGGTTTTGATTATGTTGATTGATTCTTGATTGTAATATGTTAGAGTGTTCAGTTGATTAATTGATTGTAATTTGTATATTACAATACCACATCGCTTTCTTAAAAAAAAAAATCTCTAAAATCCGTACTTATTTATTATTGATACAAAACCTTTATGATAAAGACTTATTATATCATATTTATAGAGTTAGAATAATAAAGACTACTGATTCGAATCAAAATTGTTAAAATCAGAATCCTATGTTTAAATTATTTTAGGGTTTCATAGGAACAGATTGGAAGATCCTACGAAATCCTTTAAAAAATGGCCAAGTATATACGTAAAAATCAATAGTAAATATGTCTAAAAGAAATAAATATATAATATAAAATATTCTAACAATATATTGAAGTGTATATATTTACAATTTTCGATTTGTATCCGCTTATAAAATGTAAATTTCATAATTCTAAAATAACACAAATTAAGATTTTAAAGAAATAAACTAAAAAAATTCTTTAAATAACTAGCTAAATATAGAAATAGTAGTCAAAATTTAGTGTTAAATCATTAAATAACCAGATAGTTTGGGTGATTTTTTTATCCAACAAGTGAAATGATCCTACTACGATCCTAATATGATCATGTACGATCCTATGATGATCTTGCTACCTGAACGATTTTTATACGATCCAAATTTATTTATCCATGTTAGATGGTAGGTTTGTGCGATCCTACGATCTGGATCACAATTTTGATAACTATGATTCAAATAAGAAATTACTAATTCTATAATTCTTAAGAAATTAGAAAAATTGGGAATAATCAAAATTAGGAACTAAACAAGCCTAATACAATTCTAAAATATAACCTTATTTTAGTGTATCATATATGTCCTACATCATATTCTATCATTATTGTTTGGAGTAATTCTTTATATTTATTTCTTTTTTATATAAGCGATGTGGGGAGGAAAAATCCTAATGCTAAGTATGTGTGTGCAATTACTCGATCGGAGTCGTGTGTATGGAAGAAATAGATTTTTTCATAGTTATCGGAACCAACTCAGGCATCAACCCGTGAGGTGACCGGGTGGGTGAGTCAATGGTTCAACCACTAGGTTAATTGGTTGAACCGGAATAACATAAAAATATTATTTTAAAAATAAATAACTATGTAACTTTAGAAAATATAATAAGAATTAAAAAAAATTGATGTTACTTCATTTTTTTCAGTATTATTCATATAAAAATAAATATAATTTAATTTCTGAATGAAAATTTTATTTTATTTGTATCAATATATGCACATTTAAAACCCATTTTTTGTTTACTATACTATATTATGTATATTTATTTATTTTATTATTTTTAAAGTTTTGAAAATATATAATATTGAAAGTTATTTTTTATTATTGTCTTCAATATTTAAATTATTTTGGACCAAAGTAAAAAAAAATATTACAAATGAATTAATTTTCATGAGGCATGTATATTTTATATATTAAGTATGGAAATTGTTTTTCAAGGGAACACTGTGGCTTACTTGTTTGAAGTACTTACCTACTAATTTATTGTCTTGAGCTTGATTCTTGTCAACTACTAAGTTACATTTTATACATATTAATAAATATGAATTTTTAAAAACCTGGCTAAGTCACGGGTTTGCTGGTCTGATTGCCAGGTCACACGATCTATCACATGATCTAGTTTAGGATTGATTCCTTAACCGGTTCACTTGAGAAATTAACCCGATTTAAAAGTCGGGTCACCAATTTACCGAATGTGACCGACTAGGCTGACCCGAATTTAATAACTATGAATTTTTTCATTTGATATATGCCAACTTGGCTTAGAGTAGTTCCATTCACTTCAAAATTCTAAGTGGCATTAACAGAGCATGCATATCATTTAATATATTTTAAGTGTGGGTATAATTATAATTTTTTTGTATACAGGCCGACTCTCATATTAGGCAACTTAAAGAAAAGACCTCAAAATTTGTGAAACTTGTGCATACCTATAGGACAATCTAACTAAAAATAAAAGTATAAATCTTATAAAAGTCTAAGCCTTAATAAAAAGTCATCATAAATATCTTAATCAATTACATCTGATACTAAAAAAAAAGAAAGGCAACAAAAATAAAAATAAAAATAATTGGCGGGTATACATATATATAACATCTTGGAATATTGTAATATTAGTATGTAAGGTCGATTGTAATTGAATATCGTAATATTAGCCAAGATCAATTGTAATTGATATATGTAATAGAAACGTTGTAATTGGAACAAGAGACATACACTATCCTATTCTAATTACAATTCAATTACTATATATATATTACAAAGAAAGCATAAATGGTAAAAAAGAAAAAAAAAACTCTGTACAAATTGAAGTAACGAGTTTAAAAATTTTATTGTAAAATATAATTATTAATAACAAAAGAAAAAAATGTAGATACGCAGAGATTAAGTCTAACAAAATAAAAAATTTCATAAAAAAAGAGCTTTTATAATTAATTAAAAAGACGAAAAATAATTTTTTTGTCACAATGAACTTTTGACAGTAAAAATCAATTTCTTATTGCTTGGTACCTTCATATCCAAAGTCATCTTTTTTTTTTTTTACCCCTCTTTCTCCTTTGGTAGGGCTTATACCCAAAGTGGATTTTTTTGCATACAATGATTGACATTTTTCAAATCAGATCTTCTAAATAAGTATTAGTGTAAAAATGTTGGTTTATATAGTTTTGTATGGATAAGATTTGGTGATTACAAAAAATAAAATAACATAAGAAAAGAAAAAAGCTTTGAACACAAGAACGTTGTCACGCCCTCTAATAATTGATTAACAGACCCCACAAAGATCCTTTCATTGAAAACTTCAACTTGATTAAGAGTGTTTTCGACCTGTTCCTCATACTTTTTGTGACAGTTCATGAAATTTCCAACCATCAGTCAAAACAATAAAAAATAAAAATCAGACTGTGATGATCGAATCTTACTGCATGTGTGTACTTTTTAAATTATTCGGAGGAGTAAGATTTGCATGGTTTACTTTATAGATTTTTATGTTATTTCCCTTAATTTTGGGGGGGAATATAATTGGGATAATGGGGTGGGTCTTTTGATGCAAAGTGTGGGTTAGAAATAGAATTTTGAAGACCAAAATGTCGTCCATGGCACGCCAAGGGACCTCCAAATATCACTTCCCACTATGGGTTTTACTTACCCAATCCAAATGATTTGTGATGACCCCCCAAAAACCACTTCACATCTCTCTCTCTCTCTCTCTCTCTCTCAATTTTGTGAACTATGTAAGCACCAATGATTCTTTTCAAATGATGAAAGATGATTCCCTTGGCGTGCAAGCCTTTGTAAATAATTAGGTGTGTGTGTGAGTTCTTTTAACTTATGGTACAACCTCATTAAGATGGGGGTAAAAATGTGATTATTTTAGACTATCAAAATGATTACGGTTTACAGTGTATGAAAAAGCATGGATGACATCTGATTTTTGTTAAAACAATTTCATATATATTGTTATACTTCATTCTAACATGTTATTAAAGTTCTCATTTTAAGAGTTCTTTGGTCTGAGTCTCATCTCTATTCGTTTTTCATCCAATTGCATATATACTTTCTACTCTTTACGGTACATTTTCTTTACGGTACATGACGGACTTTATACCTGAAGAAGAGTGTTAAAACATCTTGATATACATTTCTTAAGCCTTTAAAGCAATAGATGATCTAACATTTTAATTCAATAATTTTATTTAAGGGATGTCAACATATCAAGTTTGGATCAAAATAACAATTTTTGGTTTGAACTTCATGCAATTACGTTTTTTGCAAAATATCTTTTTTCAAACCAGACTATGCTATCCCTTAATTTAAATAAATACCTAGTAAATTCAAGAAAAATTATTCATTAGTCAGACTAATCAATGAGTGACATATAAATAAAATGTGAAATTTGATCTACATATTCTTACTTACATGTCACGATTGCATTGTATAAAAAGAATCCTTTCTCATGAATCCACACGTCCTAACAGATGTAACACAACTTAAAGGAAGTACATTAAAGTCTCCAACACAGTTTTTTCTCAAAAGTGGTCAAAGTTCTATCCTAAACACTAGAAATTATACAGTGTAAGGTTGTAAAGTGGTGGATTTTATCTTCATGGTTGACCAAATGAAGGTGAATTTTTCCTCACGAAAATGTGAAAAGCGAACAGATACTAATACTATATGTTGTTAAATCAAAGCCATGAAAAGCATTTACAACAGTTGCTGAGTTGGGTACTTGGAGTGGTGAAAGCCTTAATGATGGTCTTTCCTCATGCCAGACCCCACTTCTCTAGGCAAAGCTGGAAAGAAAATCATTAATATTCTTTGGTTAATTTAAAGTCTCTGCTTTTCTTCTCTGTGCTTTGTGTAAATATAAGGGTATTCAGATGAGCATCAGAAAGTGGGCCACTAGACAAAAAGATGACTTGATCTTTGATCTGGCATATGCCAATCCCAAGTGACACTTCTTATAGAAAGGACTACTCATATTTCTTGCAGAGATGCCATTCAACCAATACAAAGGTTTTTAATTAGTTTAAAGGCAGGGAGATAAAATAATGGATGATGGATAGGTAAGGGCAAATTATACTGATGTTTTTTTTAGATTTTTTATAATTGTATTAATATCTTTTAAGATTTCTAAAATTATATTAATCTTAGATAAATTATAAATACATTTTTTAGTTAATTTTATTTTTTTCAAAATGACAAAATAATCCCTTTCATGTTTTTTTTTTTTTTTTTTTTTTTTTGCAGTTTTTTCTATTTTGACCAATTTTTTTTTTTAATTTTTTTAAAACTTTTTTTCTACCTTTTTAATTAAAAGTAAATAACTTATTGTCATTTTATATAAAAATAAATTTAAGGTTTTAATAAATATCTATTTAAAAATGAAGAAAGAATTCAAAACAATTTGTCAAAATGAAAAAAAATAAAAATGAAAGAACAGTTTTGTCATTTTCAAAAAAATTGACTACAATAGATATTTATAGTTTATCAGATAAAATAGGAGAAGTCAGTGTAATTTACTCAAATAATAATAATAACAACATTGTTACAAAAATTCTTATATTTAATGATGTGTTTGTTTGGAGAACAATGTTGTATTAGCCCAATGAACTAACAACATTTTTTATTGGGATAAATTATACTAACCTCTTTTAAGATTTTTAACAATGACAAATACTTCCTCTGAAGTTTTTAAAATGACATTGATCTCTCCTATTTTTAATGACAAATTACAAATACCTCACTTTCAACCAATTTTTTTAAATGACAAAATTGTCCTTCTCATTATTATTATTACTATTATTTTTGCATTTTTTAAAAATTTTGACAACTTTTGTAACTTTTTTTTCATGATCAAATAAATATTAATTTAAATCTTTTTCGGCTAAAAAAATATAAGTTATTTATCTTTATTTTATTTTATATAAAATGAAAAAATTCTTTTAAAAAAGTTAGAAAAATTGATGGAAATTTAAAAACTGCAAAAAAAGGGCACTTTTATTATTTTTAAACAAATTTAGGTTAAAAGAGAGATATTTGTTATTAAAAATAAGAGAAGTTAGTATTATTTTATAAAAAAAATTTATAATTGTTAAAAACTTAAAATAATGTCAGTATAGTTTTACTTTTTTATTTAGAGACACACAAAGTGAGGTTAAATAATAAACATATATGGATCTTGTTCATTTATGTCAGTTGCCTAAAAACCATTCAAAATCGTCCAAATAGCATTTGTTGCTTGAATATTTAGTTGCGTCAATCAGATGATATCTCCTACTTCATGAGGCAGGACAAAGCCTCATTCGTTACGGAAAAGGGGACGACAATCCCCGCCGACCGTGAGGCCATGTTGCTGGATCAAAACAAGAATACTTACATGCCCATGAATAATAAAAGAATGGATAAATTATATTAATTTCTAGATTTTATGATAATTATACTTGATTTGAGATCTTTAAAATTATACTAATCTTTTTTTTTTAAAAAAAAAACTACATTTTCTTTAGTCAATTTTGTTTTTAAACTGACAAAATTGCCCTCTTTCATGTTTTTTTTTGGATATTTTTTCTAACTTTTTTTAATGAGTTTTTTTTTTTTCATTTTATATCAAATTAATTTTTAAATAAATAATTTATATTTTTTAGCCAAAGAAGATTTTAATTAATATTTATTTGAAAATGACAAAAATAGTTTAAAAACATTTGTCAAAATTTCAAAAATATACAAAAAAAAAAAAAAAAAAAAAACATAGGAGGGGCAATCTTTTCATTTAAAAAAAATTGGATTGGAAGGGAGGTCAGTGTAATTTCAGAAACCTCAAAAAAGGTTAGTGTAATTGTCAGAAATCTTAAAGGAGATCAGTATAATTTATCCTAAAAGAAAAGACAATCTTTTTAGACAAACCAAAACTTATGCTGTGCAAGGAACAAAATCTTCAAACCTTAAAAAGAAAAGGTGCCAATTCAAAAATTTAATGTCCGGAGTAAGCTTTATAGTTTTACTTAGGCTTGGCAAATACCACCCAGATCCATCAACCCGCCCAATGTTTAATAGTTGGGTTATCATATTTTCTTAACGGGTTGGGTTAAATGAACCCGTCAAATTTGAGGGTTGAAAATGGGTTGAGAACTGGTCATAAACGGTTCAAAGCAAGTCGGTATAAAGTTGGATTTTAGCTTACACTCTCATTTCATAAATGATATGGTGTTCTGAATAAAAAAATTTAGTATGGTGGTCATATGTGACTGAGACATTAATTGTTTTCCTCAGAGCATCTTCGGAATGGATGGGGATATCTCTTTTCTTTCATGGATGTTTAGGATTTTCCTTCTTAATATATATATATATATATATATATATATATATATTAAACTTGCATAAACATTAGTTTTGTTATTTTTTTCATTTTGTTTCCAATAGAAGTCCAAGTTATTCATCCCAAAGAATATTATGGAGGAAACAAATGAAATTTATGTATTGATACTGATTAAAAGTTTTTTTTTTTTTTCATTATGAGATATCAGTGAATGACTTTCATTTGGTCTTTCTTGGATGATAATATCTTAATATTTCCACTTGCATTATTCTTTCAAAACTTGAAGTGGTAAACCTTCATCAAATAATTTCTAATGAGTGAAGTTATGAAATGATGTAGTCCTATTCAAGTTATGAATATTCAAAAATAATTACATAGATTAATATCCTCTTACAAGCTTTGTTTAGGTCCCTAGATAATGTTATCTATCAAAGCAGCTATTCAAGTTGCTACTAGTTTGACAATTTAGTTCATGTTAGAAAAGAAAATGAATCCGTAAGAGCAATCACCATAATTTTTGCTTGATTAGATCTATTGATAGAGAAGCAAAGAATTTTTTAATGTGTATTCACAAAAGTTTTAACAGAGAAACATGATGAATTTTGTTAGTCATATTACTTGATTAAGATGTGACAATCTTAGGTAATGTTTTGTTTCTAAAAAAAAGTTGGACAACGGGTCAAATCTAGATTGATCCAACCCATTTATGACCCGACCCGTATTAGACCCTGACCAATTCGGGTCAAATATGAGTTCAACCTGTTTATGACCCGTCCAAAGCCACCTAACCCGCCGCCCGTTTTGCCGGGCCTAGATTTACTCATACCTTAAGTACTATTGATCTAAAAAAACTCATAAGACTAATTTTAAACTTGTTTTTACATTTTTTTTTTTTATCACAAATGGTTGGTTCTTCTTCACAAAAACATGATCACAAGTTTCTCGTCATTAGAGAGGCTACTAGAGTCTCCCTTATACATTCAGGTTGTAAATCCTAGGTATGAGGAAAATTGTGAGAGTTTATGTAAATTTTCTCTTTAAGTATTATGTTGACAATTTATTCCAAAAATCTAAGTCTTGATTCTGTAATAGTTAGGCAAAATTGAGTCTTGTTGGTAGTCAATCCAATCATTGAAGACTTAAACAAGCCATATTGAATTGTAGTTTTGTATCTCAGAAGATGAAGTAATTTGTAAAATAACTTGAAGACTTCATATTTTCTCTACCGAGAAATGTACAAACACACATTGAGTATGAATTATATACGCAAGATGAGTGTGCATTTAATCTTTCACACATGATTCTCGTAAGGTTTTACATTTTGTAGGTACAAAGTACCACGTCACTATGAAAGTATCACGTCCTCATGATCCGTCAGAGGATGACATCTAACTTCAGGCCTAAAATATGAATGGCCATACCCGACTATGATGCATTTATCCCCATGTGTTCCGGAGTTAGGAGAACCCTACCAAAAGAACGCCCTCCCTTACATGAATGACTAGGCACTCATAATAGCTCACAAGTCTCACGAGTAGTCATTACTATGCTCGTCCTCCATAGAGACGCCCTAAGGACTTGGGGTAGGTCTAGGAGACTTTCGAGTCTAGCACGTGGACATAGTATAACATTCACATTGTACTCTCTTACACTATGGGATATTCAAGGTCTAGTGGTTTGGCGGATATGGTAACAAACACTCTAGATAGTTTCACGCGCCCAATGGGTGGGATTATCGAGACCTTCTAAAACCAAAGGGGATTCCACTCTAACTAATTCCTATTTTGGATCCTAGTAAGACACGTGTCAATACCTATGAGCTCACGTGAGCCTAGCAAGAATTGACACGTGACCTAGTACTATAAATACACCACAATCACCACACTAAAAGTAGAGAAAAACTAATCAATCAATCAAGAGGATTGACCTTGAATACCTTCATTGTCTCAATTCCTATTATCTAGAATCTCGTGCCAATTAGAGCCTAGATATTTGGAATCTCATGAAGGCTGGCATAAGTCTTGCCCCGTCCTCTTGGTGAGTCCTTCTTGAAAGGTTCTAGATCACCTTACTTCGACCCCTCCACTCAACTCTGAGATCCCACTTAGCATTCGACATGCAAGTTGTACTCGCCTTTATAGCTCACATCTTTTATCCATTCAATCTACATGACATCCTAGCCATCCAAACATTTTATGAAAAATCAAAGTTTTTTAAAAATATTTTTATTTTATTTTTTGGAATAAAAGTTTTTTAAGAAAAAAACTTTATTTCTCTTAGGTCTATATTAGATCTTGATTTGGCTTTAGATGCACCCATGGTTAGATGATAAACCTTGAAATAGGCATATATAACTTATTCAAGTCTTGATCTTGATGGTATTTTCTTTTTCTCTTTTTTTTGAAACAATTATAATTAGTTTGTAAAATACCTTATCAATTATACATTATTGATTTTAGATTTTCTTCTGACTCTTGACTTTATGGCTTTTCCATGAAATATAAATTTTAGAAATATATATATATATATATATATATATAAGTGATTGGATCTTTAAATTAAACCCAACATCTCATGAAGTAAATAAAAAATGATATGAATGTTGATTACAAGGTTTGTTGAAACATCATCGGTTGTTAGGTTCAATGTGTTGGCTTAACTTAATTGATAGATTTATTTTCACAAAATTGGATTATTTATGTAACTCAAGATTCAAATTAAAGTGATGTGTAGGTGGTGTTTAAAGGTGTTGTATGACACACTTGATTGATCCAGTTCCTAACTTTCTTGGTCTTAGAATTTGTGTAAATTTTATAAGTTTTGAATCTAAACAAACATCTGAGACTTGGCTGTCTAGTTGATCACTTATTAGAACTTAATAGATACATGATTAAACTTAATCTAGATAGATTGAGTGATGAAGACTGCTTTAGAGATTCAATTTAATACACAATGTTGAATTCTACAAATTTTGGTAGATTGAATTATTGACCCTTGGGATAGATTTGTTTTTTTTTTTTCCTCTCAAAAGTATAAGGATTTTACAAGATTTTTTTTTTTTGAAAATATACTTTATTTCTCTAGAAATTCCCTAAGAATGTTCGTTAAAATTCAAACCTCAAAAAAGTTAAATGTAAAAAAAAGCTTGGTCATTCGAATGAAACAAATCCACATTCGAATGAGTAAGAGACTCGTGTTTGAATGAGTAAGTCTCTAGTGTCTAAATGCAAGACTTGAATCATCTATATAACAAAACTGGATGGGCATTTTATCATTTTATATCCACGTGATTTGACTTTTATGTTCTAAAACGTTATAACAAGTTTGTGAGTTTGAGCATCATCTAGTGCGTTCTTGAGCCTCCCCCCCTGAGTATACTTCTCTCTCAGACATTATAATGCTGGTTTAGAAGGACCGTCATGTGAAAAGTCACCCCTATGGGCACTCACAATCCCCTAACAATGATCACGATGGAAGGCAACCCAAGTCTAAGAAGAAGGATCTAGATTCTATCCGAATGGTTGTCACTATAAGAAAAAACCTATTCTAGCAATGCACACTATTAGCGACACCCACCTAAGCACCGCTAATAGTGTCTTTTAATAATGCACAAGGTGTACATCGCCAAATGTGGTAAAAAAAAAAAGAGTTCCCGCGTAAAATTAATAGCGAGCAATGTTTTAGTGACACAATTGGTTATTAGCAACGTTAATAGTAAATACTTTCAGCGACACACCTTTGCCCTTCACTAATAATTTAGATTATTTAAACAACGTTGTTTTAACAATTTTTTAATTATTGGTGACGCTTAGTAGACTATTAGTGATGCTCATGTGTTCATCATTAATAGTATGTTAAATCCCTAAATCTTAGTTGCGATTGAAACCCTTCCCATTTCATCTCTCCCAATCTCTCTCTCTCTTCCAACCAACCCTCCCTATCTGTAAATTTTGTTGTGGCCTCCGATGACAACCACCAGTATTTTCTCTCAATCCGAATCTCTCTCTTACAATATCAAGTAAGTGATTCAATGCTTTAAATGTGTGCGCATGCGTATATATATTTGTGTGCAGATGTGTGAGTGTGTGTGTGTGTATATATATTTGTATGTAGACATGTGCATGTGCGTGTATGTGCGTGCAGACATGTGCGTGTGTATTTATTTGTGTGTGTGTGTATATATGTCTGTGTTTAACTAGAATGTTAGCCCTTGAGCCACAGTTCTTTTTTGGCCAATTGTTTGTTTCTTATTTTATTAAATTCTAAAATTTTACACTACATGCTTCAACCACTCTATTCCCTATATTGAATTCCTTTTTTAAAGTTCCATAAAATTATATAATCAATGTAGTTCTTATTTGTCTGTTTAATTTGTAGAAGACCACAATGAGAACCTCAATGAGTTTTTTTTTGGAGTGCCATGAATCTTCACTTTAAACAACATACTGTGGGTTTGTATAATAACAACATACTTAAACCCAAGAATGCAATTAACATTAAGATAAAAAAAATTTAAAAATATTTTTTGATGAATACATATGGTGGCTTGGCAATTAGTAAAATTTCCTTCTCGAAGGTTTTATTAAGTAGCTAATGTAGCAGAGCCATAATGAAAATTATAGTCATATAATAATAATATATTATTATTATTATTATTATTATTAAAATTAAAATGGGGGTTTAAGTTGTTAGTTTAACTAGAAAGACAGTCAGATTTAATAAGTTAATAA
Organism: Nyssa sinensis; assembly: GCA_008638375.1. Taxonomy (NCBI): domain Eukaryota; kingdom Viridiplantae; phylum Streptophyta; class Magnoliopsida; order Cornales; family Nyssaceae; genus Nyssa; species Nyssa sinensis. Next base: position 15,563,760 of record CM018042.1, on the reverse strand, counting down.
TATTTAATAATTAATAAATTTTTAAGGAACTAACTTAGTTTTCTAGTAGTCAAAACTTACGACACTTGGTATGGATTCCTAGTTTGCAACTTATGCAACAAAGAGTCATTTTTTGATCTTAAGTTTCTAAAATTGCCTATTTTTTGGTTTTTGAGTAGCCAAAACACCCAATTTCGGTCTAAGAACCCCAAAATCACATCGCAAACTTCACAAATGACAAAATAGACTCGTAGAAACTTACATCACTCGGTTTAGATCCCTGATTTGCAACTTATACAAAAAGAGTCAGTTTTGGAACTTAAGTTTTCAAAACGGTCCATTTTGAGGTTTGAAGAAGCCAAAACATCTGATATTGGTCTAACAACCTTGAAACTACATCACACACCACAAAAATAACAAAATAGAGTTTTACAAACTTACGACACTCGGTTCGGATCTTTAGTTTGCAACTTATGCAACAAAGAGTCATTGTATAAACTTAAGTTTTGAAAATGACCCATTGTGGGATTTTGAGAGGCAAAAACACCCAATATCAGTCTAATGACCCCGAAACCACATCATACAACTCAAAATGGAAAAACAGACTAGTACAAATTTACAATACTCGATTCGGATCACTAGTTTGCAACTATGCAACAAAGAGTTATTTTCAGAACATAAGTTTTCAAAATGGCCCATTTTGGAGTTTTGAACAGCCAACATATCACAAACCTCATAAATTAAAAAAATAGACTTGTACAAACTTACTTACTCGATTCGGATTCCCAATTTGTAACTTTAGCAACAAAGAGTCATTTTTGAAACTTAAGTTTAAAAAATGACCCATTTTTGGATTTTGAGATGCCAAAACACCTGATACTATCTAACGACCCCTGAACCTACGTCACAAACCTTAAATATGATAAAATAGAGTTGTACAAACTTACAACACTCAGTTCAGATCTTCGGTTTGTAACTTAAGCAATAAAGAGTCATTTTTTAATCATAACTTTCCAAAACAGCCTATTTTAGGGTTTTTAGCTGCCAAACCACTCAATATCAGTCTAATGACCTTGAAATTGCATCACAAACCTCAAAAATTATAAAAATAGACCTTTAAAAAACTTCCGACACTCAATTTGGTTTCCTAGTTTGCAACTTATGCAACTAAGAGTTGTTTTCAAAACTTAAGTTTCCAAAATGGCACATTTTGAAGTTTTAAGCAGCCAAAATACCCAATATCGGTCTAACAACCTTGAAACTGCATCACAAATCCCATAAAGGACAAAATAAACTTTTACAAGCTTACGACACTCAGTTCGGATCCTCATTTTACAACTTATGTAATGAAGAGTTGTTTTGGAACTTAAGTTTCCAAATTGGTCCACCTTGGGGTTTTGAGGGACCATAACACCCAATATCGGTCTAATGACTCTGAAGCCATATCATATACCTTGAAAATGAAAAAATAGACTTGTAAAAACCTACGACACTCGCTTTAGATCTCCGATATGTAAATTATGGAACAAATAGTCATTTTAGGATTTGAAGTTTCGAACACGACCCATTTTGGAGTTTTGAATGGCCAAAACACCTGATATTAGTTTAACAACCTTGAAACCATATCACTGACCTCACAAATGAAAAAAAATATACTTGTACAAACTTACGATACTTGATTTGAATTCTCGGTTTGCAACTTAGGCAACAAATAGTCATTTTCAGAACTCAAGTTTTAAAAATAGCCTATTTTGGAGTTTTGAGAGACCAAAACACCCAATATTAGTCTAACAACCCCCGAACCTGCATCACAAAACTCAAAAATGATAAAATGTACTTGCATAGACTTGCGGAACTTGGTTCAAATCTTTGATTTGTAACATACGCAACAAAGAGTCATTTTGGAAACTTAAGTTTCCAAAAAAGACCATTTTGGGGTTTTGAGCGGCCAAAACACCCAATATAGGCCTAACGACCCCAAAAGTACATCACAAACATAAAAAATGATAAAATATACTTTTAAACACCTTCGACACTCGATTTGGATCCTCGGTTTGCAACTTTTGCAACAAAGAGTTGTTTTCAGAACTTTTGTTTCCAAAACAGTCCATTTTGGGGTTTTGAGTGGCCAAAACACTCGATATCATTCTAATGATCCTGAAACTATATTGCACTCCTTAAAAATGACAAAATAGACTTTTAAAAACTTACGACACTCAGTTTGGATCCTCAGTTTGCAACTTTTGCAATAAAAAGTCATTTTTGTAACTTAAGTTACCAAAAACAAATTCAAAATGGCTCGTTTTAAGGTTTTGAGTGGCTAAAACACCTGTTATCAGTTTAATGACCCTGTAACCACATAAAAAACCTCATAAATGAAAAATTAGAGTTGTAAAAGCTTACGACTCTCGGTTCGAATCCCCAATTTGCAACTTATCCAATAACTTATCCAATAAAGAGTTGTCTTTAGAACTTAAGTTTTGAAAACAATCCATTTTAGGGTTTTGAGAGGCCAAAACACCAGATATCAGTTCAACGACCCCCGAACCTTCATCACAAATCTCACAAATGATAAGATAGACTTGTACAAACGTATTATGCTTAGTTCGAATCTTCGGTTTGCAACAAGCCATTGTTTTAGAAACTTAAGTTTCCAAAACTTCCCATTTTGGGGTTTTGTGTGGCCAAAACACCTAATATCGGTCTGACGACCCCGAATCCACTTCACAAACCTCAGAAATGAAAAAATAGACTCGTACAAACTTACGAGACTCATTTTTCCCAGTTATGCAACAAACCATCATTTTAGGAACTTATGCACACAAAAATATTTTATCACAATAATTTTTATCTTAATATATATAATAAATTTTCTAATATATATTATTTGATGTTTATGTCAGATTGATTAGGATTATTGAGTATGCGTCACCCTACATGTGCATCGGGACCTGCTACCTGCTATTTGTTTTTCTCTAGACATTTGTAGTTACGTTTCTTTAGACAATTTCTTATTTTTGTATTTATTGAAAACTTATACTTTTTTATTGCAATTAAGTTTATATATATATATATATATATATGAATGCATTTTTTTAATAAATTCATTTCATAATGTATGCAATTATTTTATATTAGAATTATTGAAAGAAGTTTTCACCAGGAATAAAACCCAAAAAATAGCTAAAATATGGGAGAATATTGCAAAAAATAAAAAGAAAAAATAATTTAGCAACGCACAGTTTTGCAACATTTTTAGCGATGTACAGGTGTGCGTTGCTAATAATAGACTTTTAGAAACACCCAGACGTGCGTCGCTAAAGGATGAGAATTAGCGACGCACAAAGTACGTCACTAAAAGTGTTGTGTTACACTTTTAGCGATGCATGAGGCTCGTCGCTAATACTCAACCTTTAGCGACGCCTGCTTGGGCGTTGCGAAAAGCCTACTATTAGCGACCCATAACATCCTTTCTCAAACCTTTTTTGTGATATTTCGAAACATTTTTAGTGACGCCCATCGAGCGTCACTAATAATCACTTTTAGCTATGACACATAATTTTTGTATGTCGCTAATAGCATTAACGACATGACTTTTAGCGATGCATAAAGTGGCACACGTTTGTGTGTCGCTAATGAGCACTAACGAAACTTAAGGGCATTATTAGCATAGCTAAAATTCCCTTTTCCTGTAGTGATTATAGACAGAGATATCCACTTGGACAAGGTAAACCAAGATCACATGTAACGTAGAACCTATCGAGAAGATGTGATAGAATCCAAGGCATGAAAGTTATGCTAAGGGTTCATGAAAAAGGGGAACCTTGATAGAGACACTATTATAGGGATGTCGGGATCTCCCCCACAGCGAGTTTATTATTAGGAAGGTTTTTTCGAAGAAGTTTGTCCTACCAAACTTTGAAGAATATGATAGGAAATGAGATCTAGCATATCACCTCAACCAATACCTTCATTCTCTTGTGATTTCTCTTGTAAGGAAAGTAGCTCATCTCAGTTGTTGTCAGCTTTTTTCATGAACAATAACTATAAGATTCTTTTGGAAATTCAGTTGCGACCATGAAAGCTTCTATACTCATTGGCAAGGCATGCCAAAAGCACAATTTCTTTATTTTAGTTAATCATGTTATCTATTCTAAATCATATTTGAGGCTCATCATTATATGGACTTCTTTAAACTACCACTTTGTGAAAAACAAATGAATCAAAGGAAACTTGGTAAGCATTGCGAGTATGCTAGTAGCACGAATGTCATGTTAGGATGTGCAATAAGAGGTGAGTGGTGGCAACCATCTGTTGGATTTGGAAACCTTTATGAAAGACAGTTAGTGGTACATATATACTTATTTAAAGTGGCATTACCGACAAGAAATTAGATCTAAAAAAGATGAGATAGAGGATAAGAGATGATACTTAGGGTTATATGGGAAAAATAGTTAATTTATTTTGTCTATTAAGGGGTAGTTTTGTCAAATAAAAATAAAAGTTGATTTATTTCAATTTTCTTGATGTTTTAATAATTTTCCTTCATTAAATTTGTATATTTCTAAAGTCTAAAAAGTAGGTTATTGATTCTGAAATATGGCACACAAAAATAATTGAATGTTAATTATCTTCATGATTAGACAGACTAGATCCAACCAAGAGATTGTCATCAAATGACCGATCAGGCCACTATCACAATAACAATGTCAGGTGATGTACTAATCAAGAGATGCACATAATTAATGGGAAATGTTATTCACACTCTCAATCATCACCTAAGCTTCAAAATATTAATTTTTTAATTCTTAAATTTGTACTTTTTGAAGCTCAAGTATTAAATTGAGAAGTGGGAGAAGGGATACCTATAATTCATCCATCCCATTTTTTTTTTTGCTAAGCATAATACTCTTTTTTTTATTATTATTTTGAGTAAAGTGGCAAGGTTGGAACCCTATCACATGATGGAAGAAAAAAATAAAATTCTAGGAATTAAAAAAGATAGTTTACTTAATTATTTCACGAAAATACAACTACAAAAATAATTAATTTCACGTGTCTTAAGCTCTTTCAATCTTTTTCATCAACGAGAAATGAAATCTTCTCATCCCAAAATCCTTCAACGGATTTATAAGAACCTTCATCTGATATGAATGGGAGTGCTTCAAATACTTTTTGTTGTGGAATTTGATCAATCATGTGGCACTCCTCAGAGCTTAACTTCTAGTCAAATATGTTAAGATTCTCCTTCATTCTTTCACTATGATATTAAACATCGTACCATCGAGTATGGGAAAACCATCAACACATCCCTCTTCGAAATCTAATCCATTTTCATAGGGTCTCACTTCGATTATCTCAAATGAACCAAATTTCTCTTTTCCTCCCATATCCAATACGCACGTGTTGTTCAACTATTCTACGCATATTTTGAGATGCCTAAGGGCCTCAATGCATAATCTTAGCTCCTAGACACCCCCATTTCACTCTCTCTCAAATCCATCTCTGAAATCTTCCATGCATAATCTTAGCTCCTAGACACCCCCATTTCACTCTCTCTCAAATCCATCTCTGAAATCTTCCAAATCCCCTATTGGGAATTCCAAGAGTTTACCACAAACTCTTGGGTAGTATGTGAAGGGTTCAGGCCTTTCACGATCGTACAAAAAATGTGCAATGACCCCCATTTTTGAGCTTTTCAAGCCACAGGCCTCCCAAATGACTTTCAAATCCTGCCCCATCCACCACATCATAGCCTACAACATCCTACCACGTGCCGATAGACGAGACTTTGTCTCGTACATAGACGTGTTTCCTATTTAGTGTGTTTTAAACCATCAGAAAGTTGACCTTCCTCACTTATGAACGATTGCCTAAAAAATAATAAAAGCATCCATCCATATAACAACCACCTCACCACCATCTTCAAACATTACCAAATTGACATTGGTAGTGAAACCGACATCTACACCCCTATCGACACGGGCCTTTACTCTAAGGGGACTCTCAAGTACATGGTCATAAGAAAACTGAGCACAGATGGGTTCCTGAATCCGCTCCCGCAACATAACCCGTGCAAACCCAAGAGACTCGCTCACCTACTCTCTCTATCACCCAAGTTCTTACTTCTCTTCCAACTTTAACCCGATTCCTCCTTCCTCATCACCCTTCTACGAGAGATGAACTCCGGACTTCAACACCTACTCCAAACCATCAAATCCAAGCTCTCCAAAACCCCAACCTCCATGACCGATCATATTGAGGCTAGAGAGAATGACGTGCACATACTCAAGCTCTATGTTAATTCTCTCTATAAACACATTGATAAGAAGCACGGGAAAACCAAAATAGAGGTGCTCAAGGTCAATGACACACTAGAGTGCGTCCTTAGCATGAGATATTGACCACTACCTCCCCAACAACTCTAGGTCATTTTTTAAGATGACAACAGGGGAGAAGAAAAGATAGAAAAAAAAAAAGAATAATTAGATTTTTGTTTAGATGCTTCGGATTTTTTTAGGTCTTTTATGTTTTTTTTTTTTTTTTTTGTACTTTGTTGCTTTTCTTGAAAGAAAATATTTATAAAAGTTCAAAATTCTTCAATGAATAGAAAGCATTTTTTTATATCTCTTATTTATCTTTTGTGCAATGTATGCTTATTCATAATATTTAATTGCATAGACTAAACATGAGTTGTAATATAACTCTTTAACCCTAACTTGAAATGATTACATGATGATAGGGAGAGATATAGAAAATAATGTCTAATTGTTTAACCTATTCATTTTGAGGCATGAATTCAAATTTACGAGTTGATAGGAGAGAAATACATGTAAAATCATAATTCTCTTTCAAATTTCTTTCTTTGCATTAAAAATGAACAATGTTTTATCATCATAAAAAATTGGAGAGATTGTTAGTCCTAAGGGTTTTCAACCAACGACATCTTAAAAATTTTGACGATAACAGAACATTGACAATGTGAACTAATATATTATCTAGTGACAATGCAATTAGGTCATCTAGGTCAAAGAAGATTGTTGACCAAGAAATGACAAAATCCATTAAGCTTAAAGACTTCACTTCAGTACAAGCTTCAAAGTCAAAATCTAATCTAGTGGAATGCTTTAATGATGATCCAATCAAATGGACACACTTGAGACCAAAGAATCAAGACAAGTCAAGATAATACTTTTTATTTTTCTTATTTTGAGTTTTGAGTGATTTACGATTCGATTAATTACTAGCCATAAGCCCTTACTATTTAAAATGATCAACTAGAACCAATCTTAAAATGATTTTTCAAAACAACAGATTGTTATTCTTCAAGTTTTGAAAGATAAAAAGGTTTTGAAAATGGAACACTATGAAAAAAAAGCAAGAATGCCATTTTTGTTAAAACTAGTCGACTAGTTTCAAGAACTAGTTGACTGATTCTTAAAGCTTATTTTTACACTAACCAAACTAGTTGACTAGTTCCTAGAACTAGTCGACTGAGTGACTTGTTCAAGTACACAACCTAAACACATTGTCAAAAATAGTAAACTTAAATGTAGATTCAGTTGACTAACTTTTAATGGCCAAAATAGTGTACAATAGAACTAGTCGACTGACTTTAAGAACTAGTCGACAAATTATTCTTGAACACATAAACCTCAAATACTCTAAACAAATTAGTTGAGTTGATCAGTCAACTGGATCAAGTCGATTGATTAGTGAATTTGGTCGATTGATTTTGTCGATCTGGTAGCAAAAATTCAAAGTTTAAACATATGAAAAAGGGGGGAATGACTCTATGTTGAAATGTAATAGCCATATTCATTTGAGGGCTATAAATAAAGGTTCACTAAAACATTTATTGACATCTCTTTACAAGCTTCCACTTATAAATCTCTATTCTTGAATTTATATTTGACCATTGAAAATCTAGATCTAAAAGTTATACTCATCTTAAATACTTTGAGCTTACACTTGATTACTCTATAGAGACTGAGAATTTATTGCTCCAGGCCACTCTTGACGGGAGTGCTTATTGGTAAAAAAAACTTTGTATCTTCTCATTGCGATGAGATTTGTGGGTAGGTGCTACCTTTATGAGGAAAAATAAAAAAATTTGATGCGCAAAGAGTTAGGAGCTCTTGTTGTAAAGGTTTGACATCCACCTATAGTGAGATCAAGATAGTGAAAAAACTCAAGTGGGAATGTTTGAGTTAAGGACGTAAAAAATTTTCTGAACCACGTAGAAATTCTTATGTTTGCTCTTTCTTTCTCTGTTTGGTTAAGAGCATAGCCAATACTACCAAAGACGAGCACACCAAGCTCCTTAATAGGAATCTAGTATAGTTAGTTGGAATGCACCATGCTCCCAAACCAATCATGACCCGACACGATTACTTAGTTAGAGATTGTGCATATTACATGCAATTTCCTCCTACATTCAAAAGATGGACGCCCCATGTTCCATTCCCAAAAGGGACTAGTCAACAAGCTTTCACTATCTTTACAGTACTTTCAACTATAAAGTGGGAAGAAGATTCAGTTCAAAGTTACGCTGAAACTATTATTTATGACATTAATGTATCCCTACCTTCTCTAGTATCATCTATTTACTGACTTAGTCATTGAAGATTCTTTGGCAAACATCACACTGGTGCTCAAGACCTCTCATGTGAGTAATCTTGCAGGGAAAATAACTCATTTCATCCATTGGTTAGATTTTTGTATAAATAGTTTGGCGTTATCCATGGGAAACGACTTCAAAGTTGTTTTCCATTTTTATTATTCAATCCTTTTTAGTGAGCAAGTTGCGTAATGGTAGTGATACTATTATCTAGGATGACTACTGAAAATCAAGGTAAAACATTACCCCAAAAGACAACCTAACACACTGTAAGACCTTCTTATCATGTGGATCTTTCACTAAAAACTATAGCGGCTTTTAATATTGTCCAAATACAAGTAGTAGCCCAATAAGTCCATGCCCTCGCTCGTACAATGGAAATGCTGGTTCACAAGGATCGTTATGTGCAAAGTCACCCCTATGGGCACTTGTAATCCCGTAACCACGATAACAATGGACGGCAATCAACTTGTGACTAGGAAGAAAGATCAAGATTCTATCCAAATGGGAGTATAGACAGAGATCTCCACTTGGACAAGCTAAAGCAAGATCACATGTAACGAAGGACCAATCGGGAAGAGGTGACAGAGTCTGAAGGCATGAAACAAGATGGAATATATGCTAAGGGTTCAGGAAAGAAGGGGAACCTCGATATAGATATCGTTCTAGGGATGACGGGACCTCCGCTCGCGGAGTCTATCAAGAGGAAGGTTTTTCCCAAGAACTTTGTCCTACCAATGTTTGGAGAATATGATAGGAAAGAAGATCCAACAAATCACCTCAACCATTAACTTCATTCTCTTACAAAGAGATCAACTCATCTCAACTGTTATTCGATTTCTGTATGAAAATAAATATAAGATTCCTCTAAAGATTCAGTTGTGACCATGGAAGCTTCTATACTTGTTGGCAAGGCATGCCAAAAGCACAATTTCTTTATTTTATTTAATCATGTTATGGATTCTAATTCATATATATTCAAGGCTCATCATTATATGGACTTCTTTAAGTACCACTTTGTGAAAAGAAAATGGCTCAAAGGAAACTTGGTGAGCATTGTGGGTATGCTAATAGTACGAACGTCATGTTGCGGATGCATAGTAAGAGGTGAGTGGTGGTAGGCATGTGTTGGATTCGAAAACCTTCATGAAAGATGGAATTTTTGGTGGTATATATGTGCTAATTTGAAGTGAAACCACGGGAATGAAATTGGATCCGAAGAAGATGATGGATAGGATAGTTAGGGTTAGATGAACAAATTAATTAATTAATTTTGTCTCATAAAGGTAGTTTTGTAGAAAATAAAAACAAAAATTAAAGGAAAAAATTTGATGTATTTTAATTTTTTTAATATCTTAATATTTTTTCTTCATTAACTTTATATTTTTTTAAAGTCTAAAAAGTAGTTTATTGATTCTTAAATATGGCACACGCAAAAAAAAACTCAATGTTATTTATCTTCGTCATTGATATACCATAGTTTGATTACCATATTCAGGGCATGACACGTGTATATAATGAGCTTTTCAGGGTATAGACCATAGGAGGCTTATTTTATCCAGCTCGACTAGGCACGGAGGGTTAAGAGGTAATAGGTTCAGAACTTATCACCGCCTTCCATATTCTACTAACCTCAGAATAAAGAAATAGAATTCAATACGACAACTACAATCTATGGATATCTTCAAATCCCTAATTTTATGGTTCCTAATCCTACCCGACTTAGGATATCTACAACCTATAAATAAGGCCCTAAGGTACGCTTTCAATTTATGTTCAATTTTTCTTTTAAATTACTACTTTTGATTTTTTTTTTACTAATTTTACTTTCGAAAAGACTACCCCCGGAGCCTTCCCGGTGACCCAATGATCTCGAGTTCTTGACAGGTAGTTCAGGATGGGAAGCCTTCAGACAGGAAAAGAGCAACATCAGTTTGGAGCCATCTATGGGAACGACAATCGTTCTCATTATTTTTCATCAACAAAAAACCTATTGTCTTTTTCTTGAGAAGACCAATGGCTCCCAACCTTCGTCCTAGTAAGAACTCCCAAAACCCCCAGAATCAATGTCCTGTTGGAAAAGGAAGGGGAAAACACTTGTCTGTTTGCAACAACAACTTGATTGGATTCAATGGCAGTCCGATTAGATACAGGAACAACTCACAGCCATGTCACAGGCACTAGCTTCACTGGTTCAGAACCAGCGAAACAATTCTTCTCCTACTAATGTTGTTCATAGAGGATCTCAACCTCCTGTCACCACCACGGGCGGAGGATCCCACAATGAGGAGTTGCCTAACGTGCAACTAGTACACCCCAACGGTACCGTCTATATGGGGACTAATCCCCATTCATCAAAAGTTGTAGGGAGAGGAATACTAATGTTCCATTCTGCCGTCCATTACTAGAGTAGGGCTAGAATACCAATCCCAAAAATTTTTTAAGCTAATCCAGCACCTCAAGGATTTTAATCTCTTGAGGTTCCAGTTCTGCCAATCTTGGGAGAGCAGCATCATTTTGCTATTGCTAGACAAATCCACCCTGTGAATCTAGGACCTAGAAGTACGAGACAAGACCAACAACGGGTACCAATTGCACAACAAAACCTACCCAAAGTCCCTTAGAGGGTAGAAGAGATAGTGAACTCTCAGGATCAGACAATCTCAACCAAGGGGTTCCACGTCTATCCAGAACAAGATAAGCTAAGTAAATTGTTCGGTAGGTTCTCTACACCGTTCACCTCTGCCATAATGATAGAGGAGCGACCTAAGAAATTTTTTGTCCCAAAGTTAACCCTTTATGATGGGTCTGAAGATCTTGGGGACCACTTATCTCATTATCAGCACACAATGGCGCTACATGGGGCTACAAATGCCTTCGCATGTTGAACTTTTGTAACTAGCCTAAAAGGTACTACCCTTAAATGGTTTCACAATCTTCCTCAGCAGTTAGTGAACAACTTTTACGAGCTTAATAAGTAAGAAGTTGAAAAAAGGGTCGTAGTTCTTTCTAGCTATAAAGCAAGTAAAGGGAGAATCACTTTGGGAGTACATAGCTCGATTCAATACTGAACTCACGGAAATAACCTGACTACAATTTGACTTTCTTGATGGCCGTTCTTACTTCATTACTTGGTTTTGGATGCTTTCAGGATTCCCTAACCAAAAATCCCCCTATAAATATGACAACACTCATGGATAGAATGCAAAACTATATTAATCTTGAGGACACGAAAGCCTCCTTCCGAAAAGTTAAAGAACAAGCTTAGAAGGACAATCAAGTCCAGAAAAGGGATAACAATGCCAACAAGAAGAGGACCAGGAGTCCCGATAAGAGAACAACATCAGAGCCCATAACAACTTCAACTCTAGAAGGTATGGGACTTATACCTCACTAAATGCTTCTCTCACCCATATACTCTAACAAGTCCAGACTCGTGAAAACTTGAGGGGGCCGGAACCATTAAAAAGTCACCCCGACTCGAGGAATCAAAACAATTATTGTGACTTCTATAAAGAGTAAGGGCACACGACTGAGGAGTGCAAAGTTCTGAAGCAGGAAATAGAGCATCTCATCATGAAAGGACGGCTAATGGAGTTTGTCTACCAGGATGAGAGGCAGAACCCCCGTGACAAAGGACCCTCTCAAAGATGGCCAAAACAAAGGCCTGAACAGAGGGAAGTTTGGAATGACCAGCAACAACAAAATAATCAAGTTATCTTCGTGCTCCATGCTGACAATACGATGATAGAGATATCTAACCTGGCCAAGAAAACATATGTTTGGGAGGCAAGGGCAAAGCCCCATATCATTCAGATCTAGGCCATTGAGAAAAAGATAAAGTTAGAACCTCAGATCCAATTCTCTAAATTGGACCTTATTGGGATACACTATCCCCCTAGCGATACTTTTGTCATCTCACTCAAAATTGCTAATTTTGATATTAGAAAGGTTCTCGTAGACATTGGAAGCTCTACTAACATATTATTTTATGAATGCTTAAAACATATAAAGCTTGACTTTAATAACATCAGAACTATCGTTGCTATCATGGTAAGATTTAATAGGAACCTCAGCTTCCTAATGGGTAGAATTGACCCACCGCTACGATAGGAGAGAAAGATGACCAGAAGACCCTTGATCTCTGAATACATGGTCTTGAACGCTAAATCTCCCTATAATGTCATTATTGGGAGACCTTGGACCCACCAAATAGGGGTAGTTACTTCAACCTTCCATCAATGCCTAAAATATGTCCACAAAAATAAAGTTCTCACGATTAAAGGACATCTGCCCACTACTTGGGAATGTCATATCCTCGCTCGGAAAGAAAGACATCCCAAATAGTAATTACAATACCCTCATGTCATCGCCAAAGCTTCATAAGGCCGAAGAATGTCCTTTCGAGATTGATGAGCCGTTGAGTTCTAGAGGAATGGACAGCATGGTTAAACCAATGAAAAAGCCCAACAAAGTGCTCGTTAGCACTGAACAAGAGGGAAAATACTTGCCCATTGGCTCAACTCTGTCTCCTTCAAAGCAAAAGGAGATTGTTAACTTTTTAAAAGCCAATCTTTTGGTATTTTCTTAGGAAATTAGAGATATGAAGGAATAGATCCTAACTTCATCTCTCACCAGCTGATCACGGCTCCAGACTATCCTCTAGTGAGACAAAAGAGGAGGACAGTTACTCTAGAATGTCACAAAATCATCAACGAAAATGTCCAATGGTTGCTTAATGCTGGAATGATTAGAGAAGTGTTTACCCATAATGGTTTGCCAATATAGCTCTTGCAAAGAAGAAGAACAACCAATGGAGAGTCTACGTCAACTATACTGACCTAAATAAAATGTGTCCTAAAGACAACTTTCCTCTTCCTAGAATCAATCAACTTGTTGATGCTACGACAGGTCATGAACTCATGAGCTTCATGGATGCTTACTTTGGGTACAATCAAATCCAAATGTATCATCCAGACTAGATAAAAATAGCCATCATATCAAAATGAGGTCTTTATTGTTATAAAGTGATGTTGTTCGGTCTGAAAAATGTTGGGGCCATGTTGTAATAACCAGGAAATTTTTTTTTTTTTATATATAAATTTTCTTGGTTATTAAATAATTTTATTATTATTATTATTATAAATTGTTAATGTGTATGGATTATATATATGTGTGGCATATGTATATGTGTGTGGAAGGAGATATGTATGTGTGCATGTATGAAGTGATGTATGTACAAGTGTATGTGTAAACATGTATGTATATGGGGATGTGTATATGTATAGAACAGTGCATGTGTGCACTGTGTGTGGGTGAAACCGGATGAGTGTGTGTGTGTGTGAGAGGTGTCGGCTGTGTGTGTGTGTCTAGTGTGTGTAAGGAGTGTTATATAGGTATATATATATGTGTGTAGGTGTATAGGGCAGCTTTGCATTAAATGCAAAGCTGCATGGGGGGAAGGATAGCAGGGTGGCTGATGCAGGGTGAGGGAAGTCAAGGAAAGGGGCTAGAGAGAGAGACGTGTGAGAGTGGATTTGTGTGTATATTTTGGTCTCGGTTGGGAGAAGAGAAGGAAAGAAAAGCTGAAGCGAGAGAAAGAAAGAGAGGACTGTGAAGGTGGAGAGGAAGCTCGAGAGGCGGCCCAAGAGGAGAAAGGAAGAGAAGAGAGAGACTGCAATAGGGAGAAATCTAAAAAATAGGTAAGTTGGTTTGTTTCTGTTTTAAGTTTTAAAGCGTGATTTGTTTAGTTTAAATCATAGGGTTTTATAAAGCATGAAATCAGGAATTTAATGTAAGAAAAATCAGTGAAAATAGTGTAGAGTTGAGGAAGAAATCAACAGTTGTAGGTATGGGGCAATAATCGGGTCCATCTATATTTTATGTAAGAAATCATGTTTTAATGATCCTAAAATAATCCTAAGAAGTGCAGAAAGAGAATAGAAAACGAAAGAATGAAAAATAGTAGGGAAATAAGCGTGAAATCAAAAATTTACAGTTGGCCGGAGATTCGGCCATGGGCCTTTGAGCCCTATTTCGTGATGATCCATTGGTCCAAATTGAAAATGGAGGGTGGAGATGAAATCTACGCGAAAAACCCTAGAGAACTACATTTTTAAAACCCTAAAAAGTCGTCGGAAAAATAGTCGCCGGCGCCGGAACCCTACCGGAGATTCGCCGAAAAAACAGGGAAGAAGGCACTGTGCACTCGGGTCTCGGGTCGGGTCTGGGTTCGGATCGGGCCAAGGGCAACCCGCCCCTGCCACGTGTCGGTCACTGGTTTTAAATTAAAAGGAGAATGGGAGTGTTTGGCAACAGGGATGAGAAATAGAAATTGAATTTGAAACAGGAACAGGGATATCCTATCCCTGTTCTGGACTAAACCCCGTTTGGCTATACGAATTGAGAATTGGAAGAATTGAAAATTTCGAATTTAACCCTGAACTTTTGGAAATGAAATTTGAGCCCCAAGACTTTAGAAAATCTGATTTTGACCCACAGAACTTTGATTAATTATGTTTTGACCCCTCATGAATAAATAAATAAATTAATTAATTAAATTAATTTAATTAATGAAATATTCTAAAATAATCCGGAGTCCAAATGGGACAAGTCATTAGTGTATTTTGACTATCTCGACCATTCTGAGGCCAATGGTGAGGTCCCAAAAAATAAAAGACCCGTCGTAACCTTTAAAATTACCAAAATGCCCCTGAATTGAAGTACAGTCAACCGAACTCCGAATTAAGTAAACAAATAGTGAAACTTTATTATCTCGAGCATTCCGGACTCAACCGTGGAGTCCAATTTGTGAAAAGAGGTCACAAAATGTAAGGACACGTGAAAAGTGTAAAATGACTGTTTTGCCCTTTTTAACCCAGAAGTCCTAATTGAGTTCTACGAGAACCTAAACTTATTTTCTTCGATGTCCTAGACTCAATGGCAGAGTTTAATTTAGCAAAATAGAAACCTATGAATTAAAAGACATAAAATTTGATGAATAGCATAAATTCAAATGACAATAGACTGAGTTGTAATTTATGCTTTTAGGGACACTGACAGGACAGGAGAGGGCGATCTGATCTCCTGCGCTTTCATTGACCAAGTTCAGTTACGTGTCGTACACGATCTCCTAGGGTTGAGACTACCCGACAGGTATGGTGTTTTGCTAATGTTAGAAATGAAGTTAAGTTAGAAATGTTCTGTGAATGATTGGCATGACTTATGTGTTTATGTGGAATGTGTTTACTTGATGATTTGGAATTGGTTGTTCACATGCTTACATGTTACTTGTATTTTATGAATGTTTAGTGAATGATGAATGTGAATCATGACATGTGTTTAAGTTGATTATATGAGATATGCTTGCATGTGGAATCAGCTGGTGATTTATGTATTTATTGTCTCGAGCATGCTATATTGTGGAAACCATGTTTCATTGACATTGCATTGGCATATTGGCATATGATGAATCCTTTGAGAACATGGCGTGGGTAAGCACGTGGTGCTTTGCATTATGAGGGTGTAGATCCTGTGGTGAAAAACCCAAAATTGGCCATTGCATTAGTACTCTGTGCCCATCGGGGAGTACCCGTAAATGAGACATGGGTGTGGCATAGAGTTGTGCATGGGTGTGTCACGCATACCATTCATATATATTACTGCGATGCTTGAATGTCATTTAGAAATAAATGTACACTTTGCACATGCCACGCCTTAGCTTTATTTCTTGTATTAGCACTTCATCATACCAGCAGTTGAGCTGACCCATTCGTGGGCAACATTTT
This sequence comes from Nyssa sinensis, assembly GCA_008638375.1. Classification (NCBI taxonomy): domain Eukaryota; kingdom Viridiplantae; phylum Streptophyta; class Magnoliopsida; order Cornales; family Nyssaceae; genus Nyssa; species Nyssa sinensis. The sequence goes on along the minus strand of CM018042.1, from coordinate 15,547,374 downwards.
TCAGATGAGGACCCTCCAGCTACTTGAGACTCCATGATACTCTGATAGGGTGAAGTAACTGTTATATTTTTAGTCCATGGGGCTTGTATATTGTAATGTAAGGGCTTAAGCCCGAATGACCTATGAACGATGTATTTTATGTTATCTTATGTATTGATAGGAATGGACTCATGTTTGGTGGATTTATTTACCTTGTCCTTTTATTTATTTTATTTTCTGTCTCGTCAGTCGCGTCCCGGGTTCGTCGGGAATTCGGGGCGTGACAACGTGGTATCAGAGCATAGGTTCGAATACCTAGAGACTGTGGGGTGTTGTTAAACACCATGAGACCCTAGAGAAGAGAATGAGACCTAGTGTGAACTGTTAGTAGCATACGATAGGATTTCGTGTGTTATATGATTTTATACACTTGAAGCATGTCTTGTTGTGATTACATGTTGATTGATGATATGTTATGATGCATGATTATGTGATTTAATGTGGTAAGATGCATGACATGTATAATGTGTGAGAATTTGTTCTGTGTATATTATAACAAGCTATACGTACTCCCTAGTCGCTGATAAGAACATGACTGAGCTTTTAGTTCAAATATTTTATATGCACATGTTACATTGGTGTGCACGAGTATACACTATACTTGACTTCCCGGTAGACAGGGAGCATGTGAATTTTTTTTTGTGTGGTAGTGGTTGACTAAGATTAGAAACTCATGTCTATGTGATAGACCGTGTACTTTATAAGATAGACGGTGTGCCTAGTTATTTGAGGTGTAGGTTGTACACTTGGTTAGCTACACGGTAAACATTATGCCTAGTTACTTAGGAGACAAGTTGTGAACTTGGTTGTTTACCTGGTTGACCGTTGTTTATGGATTCTGTATGAGCGTGCTAGGTTAGTAACCAAATTTTCAGGGATTATAGTACTATGACTATGATATTTACACAGACTGGATTGGTCTCAGGTCCTGAGTTACGGTTAATGGATGACGTCCCATTAGCCAGTAATAAAAGGAGCTGTAATCCATAAAGGGTTATCATCTAGCTATAAAAGTAAAAGACAATAAAAGACACATCAAACCTTAAAATGCTAGAATAAGGATTTGGACTTGTGGAGCCTTTTGTGTATAGATGGATACTTAGGGTGTTTCTTTTTAGATTTTTAAAGATGTTCTTGTGTTAGACCCTGGTTGTGGAGAAATGTATTGTTTTGGATAGTATTCACTGAGAGTTAAACCTTGCTAGTGTTCAAACGTTTAAGTATGCGTGTATTACATTGTTTAGATAAAAATCCTTCTTAGTAGAAAGCTATGTTAGAACTCAGTGTAAATCGTTTAGTGTAACCAATGGGTGGTGATGATTGACATTAGTTATGTAGGTATTGATTAGGCAAGTGTGTCATGACATATTGTGGTTGTTATTTCGGAATTATAAAGTGTTGACAAGTACCTGCTTAATGTTCTTTTAACACATGTGCATAATGAAAAAAAAAAATGGGGTATTAATTTTTCTTCTCTTTGAACTTGTAGACATGCCACCGAGACAAGCTACTCCCAGACTTATACCACCTAGACACGATGAGCCTAGGACCACTACACCACCGTGGCATAGTTGGCCCCGAGCTGCTGCTTCTGCAGATGGTACAGCCGAGGAGGCCGTCACTTTTACACCTGCTCCAGTGGAGGTAGGGTAGACTAGTGGTTCTGGGGACATAGCGACCATTATGCGGGAATGCCTTCACACTATACAGGAGGTAGTGACGAGAGCTGTCAGGGATGACAGAGAGTTGGCTGAGCTTAGAGGAGTTAGAGAGCCCCGGACCCAGAGCGAGGCGACTCCAACACAGATCCCTAGGTCTACCCCGATATACACTGGTAAGAGACCATCGAAGAGGTCTCGAGCTCGTGCTGCTTCTGCACAGTTATCTATACCCGCCCAGACTCGCACTGGTAGGAGACCACCGAAGAGGTTCCGGACTAGTGCTTCTTCCACATCCACATCCACATCCCAAGGGACCACTATTCATTTTTGTTGTAGACAGCCTGGCCACAAGATGGTCATTTGTCCTTTGAGGGACCCTAGCTTGAGACAGAGGATCGAGTCTAGTCAGGAGTCATTTCCATCACCAGTACAGAGTCAAGGACGGGGGACTCCACGACTTTGTTTTGTATGCCACTAGGCTGGCCATGTTAGGGCCAATTGTCCTCAGAGGCCGATTTCCCAGGACTTAGAGGAGCCACATTACTATCAGTATACCCAAGTGCCTCTGCCACGGCCACTATTGGGTCAGGGACCCCCGGCACTGTATTTTCAGCATACACCTACAACATTGAATGTCAGGACTCTCAGTCAGAGGGGTGGTAGGCAGGACCAGACCACTCAGAGTGGCGTTATACAGTAGTCAGCCTAGAGTCACCTATCCTTTTTGGACCTTCAGAGCCTTGAGGTACATTTTTTTGTGTTTAGTTTATGGACTGGCATATTAATAGACCATAGTGCATCTCATTCGTTCATATTTACTATGTTGACATGATGTTAGGGGTAGAGTGATGCTGACGAGAATCTGTAGAGATTACTCGATAGAGGTAGCTGACCGCATGCCTTATTTGAATTTTTCATCTTATTTGGTGCGTCTAGTATTGGTATTATGTTGGAGATAGATTGGTTCTTTACACTTTAGACGAGTATAGACTGCTATAGGGGAAGAGAGACAATGTGTACTCCTGAGGGAGATGTTTCCTTTATTTCATGGGGTGTCCGTAGATCCCTTTTGGATTAACTTTATTGTGAGTTAAGAAGGGTTAGATTTTAAGTTGAATTGGGTTGGTTTGGATTACATGATTAGGTGAGTGCTTATTTCCTTAGTTTATGAAATTGTACAATGTGTGGTATGCTTGGTTATTGATGATCTAGAATTCAATGCATGCCTTTATACAGTATAACGAATGAGGTTAAATAGTAGACTGTATGTTTGTTGTCTGTGAGATAGGCTGCGAGCCTGAATATCCGTAAGGTTGGGAATATGCTTGGTTACCTGTACAACAGATTATGTACTTATTTATGTATATGTGTATTCCTGGAATGAAATTTTATACTGGGTACTGATGTGGTAAGCTACGCGTTAGCTATTGAATGTTGTATGTCTACTCTATATAAGCATGCTAGTTTAGTGACCGTTATAGTACTGCGATTATGATTTTTTTTTTTACATACAGACTGGTTATTATTAATGCATGTATAAGAGAATGCTTAAACGTATTTATATGTGGGCATTGATACATGTGTGTGAAAATTGATATATGTTCATAGGAGAAATTGGTGAAGAGTATCACTAATGTTTTATTCTTCTGAACCTTGGTATATTAGCTTAAGTTTCATGATTTGAGTACATAAACTACACTGTCTACATTTGTATACCCAATCGATATATGCGTACATGAAATGAATAGACTAGTCCTCATCAGTACATGACACTTAGTCTCGGTTATATATAGACTAAGGTAGGAGATGATAGCTTTACTTTTAGATTGTACTGTTGATATCTTGTGGGTAATTAGGGTACTTAGAAAATGCTGGATGATAGATTGCATTGTGGTACAAATAATGTGTATTTATGCCATTGGGATAAATCACTAGGTGATTTCATGGAATAATTTGAGGTGGGTTAGATGACATCACGTGTGAGAGACCTTGGGGTATCCTTGTGAACAGTGAGAAGTTTCCTTTACTTTTATTTGTGTTAAATTATTGGGGTGAGCGATCCATAGGTAAGGCTGCACGTCTACCTGTTACAATGCATTTTGCATTTGATCTTTTATTACTAAGTCGAGAGATAGTACGACTACATAGAATTCCCTTATCCATTGTTTTAGATAGGGACCCACGTTTCACTGGACGGTTTTGGCAGAGCCCCCAGACAGCCCTAGGGACTCAGCTAAGTTTAGTACTACCTTTCATCCTCAGACTGATGGTCAGTTAGAGCGTACCATTCAGATCCTAGAGGACATGCTTAGAGACTGCGTTATAGACTTCAGGGGTAGCTGAAAGGATTACCTTGCTTTGGTAGAGTTTGCCTACAACCGTAGCTAGCAGTCCAGTATTGAGATGGCACCATTTGAAGCGTTGTACGGTAGGCCGTGTCGTTCACCGGTGTGTTGGACTAGGGTAGGGGAGACAATTGTTTTGGGATCCGATATAGTCCGTGAGACCACGGACAAGATACAAGTGATCAGGCAGCGCTTGTTGACAGCCCAGAGTTGCTAGAGGAGTTATGCAGATAGGAGGCGGCGACCCTTGTCATTTGAGGTGGGGGACCATGTGTTCCTCAAGGTATCTCCCAGACGAGGTTTGAGGAGATTTGGGCGCGGTGGGAAGCTGTCGCCACGATTTATAGGCCCCTTTGAGATTTTTGGGAGAGTTGGCGAGGTGGCTTATGAGCTAGCCTTACCACCGCAGCTATCTGGAGTTCATTACGTCTTCCATGTATCTATGTTGAGGAAGTACGAGCCTGACCCCTCACATGTACTTGACTGGGTAGATCTTCAGTTAGAGGGGGGACGCTTCTTATGACCAGAGACCCGTGGAGATATTAGACTCGAGGGACCAGGTTTTGCGAGGCAGGACCATCCCTTTTGTCAAGGTTCGTTGGAACCATCATGGGGTCGAGGAGGCTACTTGGGAGCGTGAGGCCGAGGTTCGAGTTAGGTACCCCGAGTTGTTTGATCAATGATGTATTTTCTTTTATTTTATGTTATTTTAAATTTTGGGACGAAATTTTTGTAAGGAGGGAAGGATGTAATAACCAGGAAATTTTTTTTTTATATATATAAATTTTCTTGGTTATTAAATAATTTTATTATTATTATTATTATAAATTGTTAATGTGTATGGATTATATATATGTGTGGCATATATATATGTGTATGGAAGGTGATATGTATGTGTGCATGTATGAAGTGATGTATGTACAAGTGTATGTGTAAACATGTATGTATATAGGGATGTGTATATGTATAGAACAGTGCATGTGTGCACTGTGTGTGGGTGAAACCAGATGAGTGTGTGTGTGTGTGTGAGGTGTCGGCTGTGTGTGTGTGTCTAGTGTGTGTAAGGAGTGTTATATAGGTATATATATATGTGTGTAGGTGTATAGGGCAGCTTTGCATTAAATGCAAAGCTGCATGGGGGGAAGGATAGCAAGGTGGCTGATGCAGGGTGAGGGAAGTCAAGGAAAGGGGCTAGAGAGAGAGAGACGTGTGAGAGTGGATTTGTGTGTATATTTTGGTCTCGGTTGGGAGAAGAGAAGGAAAGAAAAGCTGAAGCGAGAAAGAGAAAGAGAGGACTGTGAAGGTGGAGAGGAAGCTCGAGAGGTGACCCAAGAGGAGAAAGGAAGAGAAGAGAGAGACTGCAACAGGGAGAAATCTGAAAAATAGGTAAGTGGGTTTGTTTCTGTTTTAAGTTTTAAAGTGTGATTTGTTTAGTTTAAATCATAGGGTTTATAAAGCATGCAATCAGGAATTTAATGCAAGAAAAAGCAGTGAAAATAGTGTAGAGTTGAGGGAGAAATCAACAGTTGCAGGTATGGGGTAATAATCAGGTCCATCTATATTTTATGTAAGAAATCATGTTTAAATGGTCCTAAAATAATCCTAAGAAGTGCAGAAAGAGAATAGAAAACGAAAGAATGAAAAACAGTAGGGAAATAAGCGTGAAATCGAAAATTTACAGTTGGCCGGAGATTCGGCCATGGGCCTTTGAGCCCTATTTCGTGATGATCCATTCGTCCAAATTGAAAATGGAGGGTGGGGATGAAATCTACGCGAAAAACCCTAGAGAACTACATTTTTAAAACCCTAAAAAGTCGCCGGCGCCGGAACCCTACCGGAGATTCGCTGAAAAAACGGGGAAGAAGGCACTGTGCACTCGGGGCCCCGTTCGGGTCTCAGGTTGGGTCTGGGTTCGGATCGGGCCAAGGGCAACCCGCCCCTGCCACGTGTCGGTCACTGGTTTTAAATTAAAAGGAGAATGGGAGTGTTTGGCAACAGGGATGAGAAATAGAAATTGGATTTGAAACAGGAACAGGGATATCCTATCCCTGTTCTGGACTAAACCCCGTTTGGCTATACGAATTGAGAATAGGAAGAATTGAAAATTTCGAATTTAACCTTGAACTTTTGGAAATGAAATTTGAACCCCAGGACTTTAGGAAATCTGATTTTGACCCACAGAACTTTGATTAATTATGTTTTGACCCCTCATGAATAAAATATTATAAATTATTAAATTAATTAATTAATTAATTAATTTAATTAATCAAATATTCTAAAATAATCCGGAGTCCAAATGGGACAAGTCATTAGTGTATTTTGACTATCTCGACCATTCTGAGGCCAATGGTGAGGTCTGTTTTACGAGACAAGGTCCCAAAAAATAAAAGACCCGTAGTAACCTTTAAAATTACCAAAATGCCCCTGAATTGAAGTACAGTCAACCGAATTCCGAATTAAGTAAACAAATAGTGAAACTTTATTATCTCGAGCATTCCGGACTCAACCGTGGAGTCCAATTTGTGAAAAGAGGTCACAAAATGTAAGGACACGTGAAAAGTGTAAAATGACTGTTTTGCCCTTTTTAACCCAGAAGTCCTAATTGAGTTATACGAGAACCTAAACTTATTTTCTTCGATGTCCTAGACTCAATGGCAGAGTTTAATTTAGCAGAATAGAAACCTATGAATTAAAAGACATAAAATTTGATGAATAACATAAATTCAAATGACAATAGACTGAGTTGTAATTTATGCTTTTAGGGACACTGACAGGACAGGAGAGGGCGATCTGATCTCCTGCGCTTTCATTGACCAAGTTTAGTTACGTGTCGTACACGATCTCCTAGGGTTGAGACTACCCGACAGGTATGGTGTTTTGCTAATGTTAGAAATGAAGTTAAGTTAGGAATATTCTGTGAATGATTGGCATGACTTATGTGTTTATGTGGAATGTGTTTACTTGATGATTTGGAATTGGTTGTTCACATGCTTACATGTTACTTGTACTTTATGAATGTTTAGTGAATGATGAATGTGAATCATGACATGTGTTTAAGTTGATTATATGAGATATGCTTGCATGTGGAATCAGCTGGTGATTTATGTATTTATTGTCTCGAGCATGCTATATTGTGGAAACCATGTTTCATTGACATTGCATTGGCATATTGGTATATGATGAATCCTTTGAGAACATGGCGTGGGTAAGCACGTGGTGCTTTGCATTATGAGGGTGTAGATCCTGTGGTGAAAAACCCAAAATTGGCCATTGCATTGGTACTCTATGCCTATCGGGGAGTACCCGTAAATGAGACATGGGTGTGGCATAGAGTTGTGCATGAGTGTGTCACGCATACCATTCATATATATTACTGCGATGCTTGAATGTCATTTAGAAATAAATGTACACTTTGCACATGCCACGCCTTAGCTTTATTTCTTGTATTAGCACTTCATCATACCAGCAGTTGAGCTGACCCATTCGTGGGCAACATTTTTCAGATGAGGACCCTCCAGCTACTTGAGACTCCATGATACTCTGATAGGGTGAAGTAACTGTTATATTTTTGGTCCATGGGGCTTGTATATTGTAATGTAAGGGCTTAAGCCCGAATGACCTATGAACGATGTATTTTATGTTATCTTATGTATTGATAGGAATTGACTCATGTTTGGTGGATTTATTTACCTTGTCCTTTTATTTATTTTATTTTCTGTCTCGTCAGTTGCGTCCCGGGTTCGTCGGGAATTCGAGGCGTGACACATGTATTAGAGGCTTGTGAATAGAATGTTTGGCCTCCAGATTAGAGATACAATGGAATTCTACACCGATGAGATACTTGTCAAAAGTGTTCGGAAGGATGACCATATCCATATCCAGAACTTAAGCCAAACATTCAAGATCCTGAAGAAGCATATAATGAAACTTAATCCATCAAAGTATAACTTTGGGATTATAGAAGGAAAATTCATGGGTTTTCCTGATTTCCCAAAGAGGAATTAAGGCAGACCCCACATAGATCAAGGCTTTGACTGAACTCCTGAAACTAAGAAAGATATTTAGGGGCTAAATGGGAGGATAGCGGTACTGAATAGGTTCATCTCTAAATCTACGGATCGGTGCCTCTCATTCTTTAAAGCTTTGAGGAGGAGTAAGGCCCTGAGTAGACCTTTGAATGTGAAGAATTCTTCCAACAACTCAATCAGTACTTGGCCGACCCAGACTTCCTTTCAAAACAAGTGCCAGGAGAAAAACTACTCTTGTATTTGGTTGTGTCAAAAAGTGCTGTCAGTTCTACTCCTATATTTAGCTTTAACCTTGGTGATATCTGCCCGGAAGCTCAGACCATACTTTCAAGCTCATCCTATTGTGATCCCCATATTCTATCCTCTAAAATCACTCCTACACAAACCTGAAGCATCAAGTCGATTGGTTAAATGGTTGGTAGAATTAGGAGAATTTGACATATCCTATGTCCTACAAACTGCTATCAAAGCTCAAGCATTAGTAGACTTCATAGCCAAATTCACTAGAATGCATAATTCAAAAGCTCAAACCACTACAGACACTTCAGGATGGCTACTTTATACCAGTGGTTCATCTACAGACAAGGGCTCTAGAGTAGGTATAATACTTCAGTCTCTTGATGGGATCATAACCGAAAAAGCCGTTAGCTTGGGATTCAAAGCCTCTAACAATGAAGCTGAATGTGAAGCACTTATCCTTGAACTAAAGCTAGCTCTGGAATGCGAAACTCTGGACCTTGACTCATTTTTTGACTCTCAACTAGTAGTTAGTTAGGTCTCAGGAGAATATTCTACCAAAGAGAATAAAATGACTAGATATTCAAAGTTAGTGGAATCACTAAAGTAATCTTTCCATAAATTTACTATTCAGAAGATTGAAATGAATCAAAACTCTAGGGCTAATGCACTGGCAAATATGGTTTTCCATCTCAAGCCAGAAAGGGATTCTATGGTAACAATCTCCTACCAATCAAAACCCAACATTAAAGTATCACAAGCCTATCAAATTTCAGACCAATCTCCGAATTGGATGACTTCTATTATCAAATTCCTAACAGAAGGATCCCTTCTAGAGAATAAAAACCAGGCAAGAAGAGTTTGAATCAATGTCGTCCGATATTTAATCCTCAACGAAAAACTTTACCTTACACACCGCCCCTCCTACGGTGCTTGACTCTGAAAGAGGCTCACTATATTCTAGCTGAGATATATGAGAGGATATGTGGCAACCATAATGGTGGAAGAACCATAGCCCATTGAGCACTAACTCAAGGCTACTACTAGCCTAATATGCTAAAACAAACTAGGAAATATGTTCGCAAGTGTGACAAATGTCAGCATTTTGCTTCTTACCAACATCAACCTCAGTATAAACTCATCCCTATTGTAAGTCCTTGGCCGTTCGCCCAATGGGAAATAGACATCGTAGGACCATTGCCTAAAGCCCCTCAGAACATGAGATTTCTATTAGTCGCCATTGACTACTTCTCTAAATGGGGAGAAGGTGAACCATTGACCCACATCACTGAGGTAAAGGTCAAGAACTTCACTTAGAAGAACATTGTATACATGTTTGGCATACCTAAAATCATTATTTCAAACAATGGGACAATTTACAGGAAAGGTATTCAAAAAATTCTGTAAAGACCTCCACGTTAGTCCTCACTTCTCTTTTCTAAGGCATCCTCGAGCTAATGGGCAAGTTGAGGTCACCAACCATACAATTCTAGAAGCAATAAAGAGAAAGTTGGAAAAAGCCAAGGGAAGATGGGTTGAAGAGCTCCCTAGGGTGCTGTAGGCCTACTGAACTACTAGAAGAACCCCAACTACGGAGACACCTTTTTCGCTTGCCTATGGCACTAAGGCAATCATTCTTGTGGAGATTAGTATGCCAACCCTCAAAATAGGCCTATTTGACTAAGAGATCAATGGCCAACAACTCGTAGAATATCTAGACCTTTTAGAAGAAAGGCACGAGCAAGCTCGGATCAAGACTGAAGGCTACTAGTAGAGAATGACCAAATGTTTTAATAAAGGGTTAAAACCCAATAATTTCCATCTCGGAGACCATGTCCTGAGAAGAGTGTTCCCAAGCACTAAAGATCCCACCATGGGAAAGCTCTCCCCTTATTGGGAAGGGCTTTACAAAGTAACCAAGATTGTCAAACCTATAACCTATTTGGTTGGAAGATTTAGCTAGAAAGTCTGTACCTAGGCCTTGGAACATCGAACACTTACACTGGAAAGCTCTCCCTTTACTAGGAAGGGCCTTACAAAGTAACCAAGATTGTCAGACCTATAACCTATTTGGTTAGAAGATTTAGCTAGAAAGTCTGTACCAGGCCTTGGAACATCGAACACTTACGCAAGTATTATCAATAATAATTTTTTTTTCTTTTTTGATTCAGAGCTTGTTATCAATATACAAACGCCTACAAATCTTGTATCCATTACAAGTGTTACAAATCTAGTCCATTTTACTTAATGTACAGACCTCTAAAAACCTTGTATCCATTACAAGTGTTACAGTTCTGGTCCATTTTATCAATGAACAGACCCCTAAAAGCCTTGTGTTCATTACAAGTATTACAAGTTTGGTCCATTTTATCAATGTAGAGACCCCTAAAGACCTTGTATCCATTACAAGTGTTACAGGTTTAGTCCATTTTATAAATGTATAGTTGCCTAAAAGCCTTGTGTTCATTACAAGTACTATAGGTCTGGTCTATTATATCAATATACAGACTCCTAAAAGCCTTGTGTTCATTGCAAGTGTTACATGTCTAATCCATTTTACCAATGCACAAACCCCTTAAAAACCTTGTGTTCATTACAAGTATTACAGGTCTGGTCCATTTTATCAATATACAGACTCCTAAAAGCCTTGTGTTCATTACAAGTGTTATAGGTTCGTTCTGTCTTATCAACGCACAAACCCTTAAAAACCTTGTGTTCATTACAAGTACTACAGGTCTGGTCCATTTTATCAATGTACAGACCCTTAAAAGCCTTGTGTTCATTACAAGTGTTACAGGTCTGGTCTATTTTACCAATGCACAGACCCTTTAAAAGCTTTGTGTTCATTACAAGTGTTACATGTCTGATCCATTTTATCAATGTACAAACCCCTAAAAGCCTTGTGTTCATTACAAGTGTTATAGCTCTGGTCCATTTTATCAATGTACAAAGCCTTAAAAACCTTGTGTTCATTACAAGTGTTACAGGTCTAGTCTATTTTACCAATGCATAGACCCCTTAAAAACCTTATATCCATTACAACTATTGTAGGTCTGCATAGTCTATTTTATCAATACGCAGACGCCTAAAAAAACTTTTTTTTTTTATTTATAAGTGTTATAGGCTTGTATATTCTATTATTTAGATCTCTGAAATGCCTTAAAAGTGCTTTGGAGTCTTTGGAAAAATTTATGTTTTTCTGCTGGTTTGGATATTGAAGAAACTATCTTAAAGTTAAATATAACAAAAGGATATTAAACTAGACATAAGGCTCTAGAATAATTAGAATTTCATATATTGAAGCCCAAAAATGGGAAGGTTATAAGATAAAAAAATAAAAAATAAAAATAAAAAAAGTACAAAAATACTAACTACTCTACTACAGGTTCGGTAGACTCTGGAACGACTTTTTGAACAAGTTCAGGAGCTGCTTCTTCTTATTCTTCATCATCAGCGTCCAAGGCATCTATCTTGACTAGGGATACCATGATGTCATTCACCCTAGTCAAGTTCAAATCTAGGATATTTCTTCTGAAGCTTCTTGTTGAATGTTCGGTACCCGTGCTCAATAAGCTCGTTCTCTAGCTCCTGAACCTTGTTTTTCAAATCTATCTCCGTCTGAGCCCATTCAGCTTCAATAATATCCTGAAGTTTCTTGGTAGTGACTTCAAAATTCAAAAATTTCTGCCTAAAACCCTCCAATTCAACAAAGAGGGCATCTCTTCCAGACTTCAAAATGGAGTAGAGGTTGGCAGCCTCCTTCAACTTCTCTTCGATTGTAGCTCCCACTGATTAAGCAGTCCCTAGTTGCAGGTTGGTTTCAATGAGCTCAGATTGAAGGGTGTCAATCTGTTCGGTATCTTTCGGGCAGTCCATGATGGTTACCAAGCCATGAACAACCTAGAAAATAAAAAGGATCACATCAGTACTGAGGGTATACAAAATATAAAAAGATAATAGAAAAAATAGAAGCTAGAAACTCACTCTCATCTAAATAGCCATTAGATCTTTGGTTGTCCTCTAGGGCTTCCAGCCTAGTGAATTTGCTTGGGCCGGTTGCCCAAGAATGCTTGAAAGTCTTCTTCACAGCGGTTGAGCCGGAATCCTAAGGCTTTGGAGGAGTAGCTACCGATTTTTCCTTCTCCATTTGCTTTTTCGGCACAACTGGTACTGGGGGCGGAAGGGCCTTTCAAGCAAGAGAGTGCCCCAATTCCTCCAAGATAATCCGCTTGGGGGAGTTAGAGATTAGCCTTCCCCCTCTTCTCCAAAGAGGTAGGCTCGGTAGGGGATGAAGTCTCCCCAACCTTATTCCTTATCCTTGGTACCTACCGAATGACCAGGGACTTATTCAAGTTCTCTATTCAATCCTTCACCAAACAGGCCTCCATTAGATTCTTCAGGGAGAGGATGGCCTCGTGGGAGCGGTTGTTGGTCTGGAGAAGCTTCTTGTACTTCTGTTGAAGGTCAGAAGTAAAGATCGATCCTCTTCCAAGCCCGTTCATCTACAAAAGAAATACAAAAAATGGGTAAAGTTAGGCCCAAAATACGGAAACGTGAAGATTAAAAAAGGTAAATTATGAATTAAAAAAGGCTTCACCATTGATGTTAGTCTTTTGTGAGAATCTTGAAACTTGGTTCTTGAAGTCCTCGAACTCCCAGCCTTCCTTCACATAGAAATACAACTTCTTCCAAGTATTATTGGAAGTGGCTACAGAGGAAAGAGGTATGAACACATTATTCAAAAGACATGTAGAACATGCCTTCCGACCTCAGGTGTTTTAGATCCATATTACTCATAATCAAGGGGATGTCTGTCTTGACGTTGTTCAAATAGCGTAAAACTATGAAGCCAAAATAACTACCTTCAACTGTTTATATTCAAATCAGCTAGGGCAAATCCTGAACCAACTGAAGAAATCCTTAATAAAAAGGTGGAAGGAAAATCGAACACCTATCTCAAACCACTCGAGGTAAGCACAGATCTCACCTTGTTGAACACTAGAGGGGAGGTCTATGGGTCTTGGTATCCTACAGGACATACTTGTGGGAAAGTCAAAATCAGCCCTCATAGCATCTATCATGCTCTGAGTCATGGCGTTTTCGCCCTCCTCCATCTTGTGGGCTTTTCTAGAGGTTTCCCTACCAACATTCCTAGGCTCTATGAAGGTTTCTACTATCCTAACTTTGGAACTTGGGGCTAGACTACCAACAACCTAATTTTTTTATAACTTTCGAAGGGCTACTGACCACTAAGTTTATTTCTACTTGACTATTTACTTCCTGGGGATCTACGATTGCATGACCAGTACCTGCCTAGGCATCGAAGGCAAGCATTGTCTAAAATTAAAAATGAATGATGAAGAAGAAAGAAGGGAAACGATTCAAAAGGAACGTTTATGAACTGAACGTGACCACCGCTTAGATCGGAGTTGATCTTCTAGGCATACCGAAGTTCACTTCTCTCAAAAATTTCTTTTGTTATTTGGAAAGACCAAAGTATCGAGCTCTCCATCTTTTGCTGTTTTAGAATGAAAAAAGTGTTGAAAGGGGGAACAGTGATATGTTCCTACCCCTTTTAAAAAGGATCCAACATGTGTTGACGTGAGAGGCCTCCACTTCTGAACCACCGTGGCAGTTGAGGCAATGATGACCTCGTAATTTCAATTGGCGGCTGAAGCAATAAATGTCACCTTAATGACTGTCTCCTCAAAATACGGAACGACCGTAACACCTCAGAAACCCTAACCTCAACTCTAAATATGCCTCAGAACAGAGGCTTAGGGAAGGGGGGGAGTAACTAATATATCATAGTCTGACTACCATATTCAGAGCGTGACACGTGCTTATAATGAGCTTTTCACGGTACAGACCATAAGAGGGTTATTTTATCCAAGTTAACCAAGCACTGGAGAGTCAAGAGGTAATGGGTTCAGAACTTATAACCGCTTTCCATATCTTACCAACTTTAAAATAAGGAAACAGAGTTCAATATGACAACTATAATTTGTAGATATCTTCAAATCCCTACTTTTATGGTTCCTAATCCTACTCGACTTAGGATATCTACTGCCTATAAATAAGGCTCTAAGGTACGCTTTCAATTTATGTTCAATTCTCCTTTTAAATTACTGCTTCTGATTTCTTTTACTAACTTTATCATTAGAACGGCTATCACCAAAACTTTCCTAGTTGTCCTCTAATCTCGAGTTCTTGACAGGTAATTCAAAACGGGAAGCCTTCAAACCAGAAAAAAGCAACATCAGTCATTAAGATTGGAAAAATATGCAAATTTCAGCCAAGAGATTGTCATCAAATCACATGTCATCAAGTAAATACTAATGAGACGACTATCAAAATATGTAATATCGATCATAAGAACAGTGTTAGGAGATGCACTAATCAAGAGATGCAAATAATTCATCCATCCCATATTATTGGAAAATTCTTACTTATAATTAATTTGTTAGTAAGCACAATACTCTTTATTTTATTTATTTTTTTAGAGTAAAGTGGCGAGGTTGTAACCCTAACACATCGTGGAAGAAAAAACTAAAATATAGGAAATAAAAAAAAGGATAGTTTTTTTTCATAGTTTTTCACGAAAATACCACTATAAAAATAAAATTACTTTCACAAGTCTTAAGCTCTTTCAGTCTTCTAATTATCAACGAGAAATTAAATCTTCTCATCCCAAAACTCTTCAACAGATTTATAAGGACCTTCATCTGATATGAATGGGAGTGCTTCAAATGCTTTTTGTTGTGGAATTTGATCGATCATGTGGCACTCCTCGGGACTTAGCTTCCAATCAAATATGTCAAGATTCTCCTTAATTCTTTCCTTACTAAAGCTCTTCACAAGAACACTCACTCCTTTCTCATAAACCCATCTCAAACAAACCTTTCCATGCAACAAGACGAAAACAATTACAAATGTGAGTTCTATATGGGCACAATGAAAATTACAAGTTTATTATTATTATTATTAGTTGGATAATAATTCATGTCCCATGTATTAAAAGCATCGATACATAAACAACAAAATATTTTCTTTATTATTATTATTATGTATATTTGTTTGTTTCCTAGATTTAGTAAAGGAAAATGAAAAGGAAAGAAAATTTGATTATTCTCAAATTTTCTCCATCCAAAATTAAATTAAAAATTTGTTATTAGTGGCCACCATTATTTGAATCTTTCCGATGGACATCGAGAGTGATGTGTGCGTGGACACATATGGACATTTCCTATTATTTGGATTTTTCGATGGACATCGTGTGTGATGTTTGGGTGTATTTTTAATCCAATTTAATATGTCTAAAAAGATTATTATTTAATGTTGGTCGTGTTAATATAAGATACTATGAACAATAAATTATTAGAAATATATTTAACATTTAATTTTCTCTTTTGCATATAAATAATTATTTTATATCTCCAACTTGTGTTTTCATGCTGTATGACAATAAAATATTTTTTTTTTCTTTCCAAAGACAAAAAATAAATCTCTAATCTTATCTCCTCTTTTTAAATTCTGCACAACCAATTAATTAGTGTACTGCAACAACTTTGGTAATATTTCATTTAAGGAAACCAATTTCCTTCTTATAACACATACAAAGAATTGTTATTGACATCCGAATAAGATGTAAACCAATTCCTATGTTCTTTATTATATTTGACCTAGTTTGAGGATTGAGGAGTAAGCCAATAGTTCTAAATAAGAGAGCTCAACTTGTCAAAATATTTCCAGATGTTTATCTGGATAATCGTCTTATTCAAGGACCACATAATTGATGTGAGTTCTATTATAGAAAAATAAAAATACATCGAGTTAAACATTTAAAATTTACACCAAAAGGGGTCCCATCAACAACATGGTTGTTTGACCTATTTCAAGATTTAAGAATAGTTAAAACTCATCACTAGAGGTGTCAAACGTGCCGACTTGTTAAGAGTCGGTCCAATTGGACTTTCGTGTCGTACCGTGCCTTCATTTAAATTGCTTAGGCCTAGTACAACGGTCATGGCACGACCCATGTCGTGTCGTGACCGTGCCGGTCCACGGGCCATTCAATTTTTTTTTTCAAGTGGTTTTTTTTTTTAAATGCTAAACTTCCATGCTATATTTTTTAAAAGTTATTTACTTAATTTTAAAATTTTAAAATGTTAGCTTAGGATTTACTTAATTTTGTTGATTTTTATTTTGTTTCCAAAATTTTTGGTTAATACTATCTGTTTTTTGTAGTTAAATGTTAGTCTAATATCATTATTTTTTACTTTATTATTTAGTTTTTGTATTTTTTGTTGTTCTAATATTTTTATTTGACTTTGTTAGTCCAATATTAATATTGTAAAATAAAATCAATTTCATAATTTACACTAAAATATAAAATAATTGATAATAAAATAGAAAATAAACAGTGTTAGTCTGTGCCCGTGCTGGGCCTTCAAACGTCTCGTGTCGTGTCTAGCTCGTAGGCATGGGATGGCTGGCTCGGCACGACCCACCAAATCGTGTTGTGCCATACCCGTGTCATGCTTGGGCCGAATCAGCCCGTTTCACACCTCTACCCATCACTAATATTCATCCGAAAAAGAAAAAGAAAAATGGAGCATCAATGAAACTTAAGGGTCTTTGTTTGCTAATAATGTTATTAGAAATTTTAAGGTTGCTAGTGATTAGTGGAAGAATAAGAAATATAAGTTTATAAATAGGTGGATATGGGTTGAAAGAGGCATAGTAATGTAGAATGGATATGGTATTTTAAAAATAAGAATATTTGTTTCAAATTTTAGTTTTTTAAATTTGAGTATATCTCAAATTGGTTATATTTATTGTTTCTTTATTTAAAATATGAGTCTTTAGTTGATTAGAATTATGATAAGAATATGAGTTATGATTTTCTAGTTAAAATAATAGTATTCTAGTTATATAAATATGAGGTAATAGGTCTTTACAAAGAATTCAAAATGTTCGATTCATTTTTTACATTTTCATTCCGCATCACATTGGCATAGAAGGAATAAGGGAAGGGAGACTGGGGATTGATACCATTGACCCTATAAATAGTTAACAAAGCATGTTAAAATCAGGGACTTTAAAATAATATTGTCCTAAAACACTATAAGAAAATCTATTATTAGCAGCGTTCACTATTAGCAGTGCACCACTAAGCGTTGTTGATATTGTGTATTAGCGACGCACAACATGGGTGTCGCGAAAGAGTGTAAAAAAAGTGAATTGGCGCACGAGGGAACTTATTGGCAACACTTAGAAACTTTTAGCGACGCATTTGATCGTCGTCAATAGTTTTGTACTTTTAGCGATGTGTAATTGTGCATTGCCAATACTTTTTTAGTAACGTTTTAGTAAAATACCTTTAGTGATGCACACTGGGACTATTGGCGACGCGCCTTGTGCGTCGCTAATAGTCTGATAAAATCCCCAATTCTAAAATCAAAATGCTCTCTCTCTCTCTCTCTCTCTCTCTCTCTATCTCTATCTCTCTCAGCTCTTGTGAAGAACCTTACCACCGCCTCCGCCGCCACCCATTTGCCACACCTCCGCTTCCACCACCACTCATTCGCCACGCGCACCGCTACCGCTATTGTTGTCGAGGTTGTTATTATCCCTTTTCATTGGGACAAATCTTGTATCTAGGTACCTTTCTCTCTCATTTTATTTTCCTCTCCTTTTCATGATTTTTTATTTTTATTTACATGAATTTGGGACATTTTCCAACTAGGATTTAGAGGAATAGATCTTGTATTGTATCTATGAGGTTGAAGTAGTAGGCATTTCTTTGAAATTTTGGTATTAAAAATTTTCACTTTTCTTGTATTAAATTTGTTGATTGTTGAAGAAAGATCAACTATATTTTATTCAAGTTATTAAATTTTCCCGGGTTTTTCCCTAAGCACTTTTTTATCTTCATAATACCTACCTTTATTGACTTTTTTGACTGTGTACACCACTCTCATTGTATGGCATTACGCTAGATTGCTCTTTCAGCCTTTAGTTTAGTCTTAATGGTTGCTTTTATTTTCTTTTCCATTATTTTAGAATGAACTATTCCTCAAGCCCCTGGGTTTTTGGGTGGGTAGTCATATGACTGACATGTAACTTTTCAAGTCACGTGAAGGAGTTGAGTGTGAAAAGGTTTTAATGGGGCTGCTCATATCTATGATTGTATGACTACTATGTATAGTGGAATTAATAGTTAGAAGTAAGATTTGTTTAGCTTTTTCCATCTTATTCAGAATAATCAAATTTAAGATGCATTATTCAGTTGTTAAACCTTAAGATATCAATTATATAAGTTTTTTCTTTAATGTTATTGTTGTCATCTTATTTTCTCTATCAATTAATTAGCCAAAAATTCATCAAATGTGTTGATTGGAGCTAATGCAACAAGAAGTCAATTAATTTTACTGCCATCATCTGTTGTCTTTTGTGAATTTATTACCCAAAAATTCATCTATAGTGAACTGATTTGTGATGCTATTTCCTTAAATCTCAATCTTGTTACTTTTTGATAGAGCATGTACATCTAGTCTTCTATAGGGAAGTTGTAGCAATGACAAGTTTTATCTCATATGTTGACACGAAAGCATTTCCTAGAATTGCATTTCTTTGACAACAATGACAAGTTTTATCTCATATAATACAGTTATTCATTTATTCATGTTTGGGGTAGTGGGTCATTGTTGCTATAACGGTCACTTTTTTACTGAACATGCATCTTTATTTGATTAGAAAAATGTTTTGCCAAATAAAAATGGAGTGATTATGTTTGTTAGGTGTATAAGATTAAATGTCTTCGAGTACATAAGCATAGTAAAACAAAGCCTTAATTATGTAAAATATAATGCACGCTACTCTTAAGGAAGCTAAACATTCTCTAATATTACATTAGAGCACTAAGATTGAGAGATATCTATATAACACAATATGCAAGACAAATTAATCAACCTCTTTTGTAATTAAACGATTAAGAAACCAAATATGTAATTGCATTCATGTAACCTTGGCCCATTTAGGAGTCATTTTCAGCATTTGTGAATCTTGTTGCTTAATTAAGAGCAATTGGGCTCGTGTATATGAAAATCGATTCTTGAATTGTCCGAAGTAGGACAATTTGGGAATACATAAATCTGTATTACAATCAATAGCACATGCTTGATTATTCCACTATGAGAAAGTTTTAGCATGGTCTTCTATTATTCTCTAGGTATATATTTATGCATGGTAATGTCTATCTCGTGTACTTGGAGAACCATGGGGTGATGTTGCCGAAATTTTATCCAAGTGGAATTAAGCATTTGATTTCCTACTGATTGTAATGTAAATTGTGCATTCACGAATGGGATAGGACCACCTTACCCTTTAGAGAGAAGTTGGAGATGTTAGGATTCATGTTTCATATTTATAATGAGCAACATGTTTGACTTGTATTAGGTAGACGAAAATGGATAGGAGTTGGATAGACTTAAGGGGCAGACATTTGCTAGGATATATGAAAGGGATCAAAGATTTTATTGAGTGTGCTCGGGCATCTGCAAATGGGAGAAATAAGATAAGATGTCCATATAGGAGGTGCAATAATAGAGATTATATGCACATAGATGAGGCCAAAGAGCACCTACTCCAGTACAAGATAGACAAGATGTATACGTGTTAGGAATTTCATAGGGAAAACCGCGACGCACGAGTAGTAAGTAAGGATGAAGAAGAAGACGACAACGATGACTTAGGTAATAATGTTGGGGTTGGTTGCAATGGCTTACCACAAATGTTGGCAGACTTGTAAGGGGCTACAACTGGGGCTCGCAGTTCCAAGAGTGACGCGGGACAAACGAAAGCATTGGATTCCTTGTTGAGGGAAGCAAGACAACCATTATATCCAAGTTGTGAGAAGTTTTCAAAATTGGATTTTTTCATGAAACTCCTTCATATTATGACCATCAACCAATGGAGTAACAAGTCATTTAATATGGTCATTGAATTGATAAAAGTAGCACTTTCTGTTAAGGACACCTTTCCAAAATCATATTACGATGCGAAAAGACTGTTGAGAGACTTGAGCCTTGGGTATATTCCCATACATGCTTGCAAAAATGATTGCATATTATTTTGGAAGGAGAGTAAAGGATGTTTGAAGTGTAAGGTGTGCCACGAACCCAGGAATAAGGTGAATGAAGGAAAGAACAAGACAATTTCGCACAAGGTGTTGACATATTTTCCATTAAAATCAAAGCTACAAAGGTTGTACATGTCTTAGAAGATGACAAATGAGATGCAAAGGCATAAGGAGAAGCATGTTGGTGAGAAAAATGTATGTAGGCATCCAGCAAATTCTCAAGCTTGGGCTGAGTTTGACAGAAATCACGAACAGTTTGCAAATGAGTCGCATAATGTACGACTTGGGCTGGCCAGTGACGGTTTTCAATCCATTAAGTGACATAAGTAATGCTTACAGCATGTGGCCGATATTGCTTGTGCTGTATAACTTGCCACAATGGAAATGTATGAAAGAACCATTTATCTTCATGTCGTTGCTTATTCCAGGGCTAAAGTCTCTTGGTAATGAAATTGATATGTACTTGCGTCCTTTAGTGGACGAGTTGAAGGAATTGTGGGAGGTTGGAGTGGAGGCATACGACGTCTTTAGGAATGAGACATTTCAATTGCATGTAGCAGTACTATGGACCATAAATGACTTTCCTGTATACGAGAACTTGTCTAGGTGGAGCACTAAAGGATATTTGGCATGTACAGTTTGCAAGAAAGATATATGTTTCCTACATCTGTACAATAAAAAGAAGATATGCTACATCTACCATCACCATTTTCTACTGCCATCACGTAGTTGGAGAAATCGGCATAAACATCTCTTTGATGGAAAAATTAAGCTCCATTGTTGTTTGAGGAAGACGTGTTGGCACAATTGACACTCATCCAACCTGTGAGGTTTCGGAAGATACCAGGTACTAAAAAGAGGAAGCGTACTAATATGGAGTTAAATTGGACAAAGAAGAGCATATTTTTTGAGTTGCCGTATTAGGAGACCCTTAAGTTGAGGCATAATTTGGATGTTATGCACATCGAGAAAAACATCTGTGATAATGTGATGGGAACTTTAATGAACATTAAAGGAAAGACAAAGGACACTGTTAAAGCCCGATTAGACTTGGAGGAGCTGGGAATACGAAAAGAGTTGCACCTAATACGTAGCAGTGATAAATATATCGTGCCTCCTACATGCTATACGTTATCATCTGATGAGCGAATGAGGATTTGCAAGTGGTTTAAATCGGTGAAGTTCCCAGATAGATATGCATCAAATATATCTCAGTGTGTAATGTTAAAGATGGGAAAATATATGGATTGAAGAATCATGACTTCCAGGTCCTTTTACAACAGCTTCTTCTGGTTGTAATACGTGGATATCTCACCAATGATATATCAACGACATTGATTGAGTTAGGCTACTTCTTTAGAGAATTAAGTGCCAAGACATTGAAGTTGGAAGTATTGGAAAAGCTCGAAAAGATTTTCCCTCCAGCTTTCTTTGATGTAATGGTCAACTTAGTTGTGCATTTGTCGCATGAGACAAAAATTGGTGGACTTATCTAATACCATTGGATGTATCAAATAGAAACGTATATTAAATTTTAATTTTTGTCTTATCTATCCATCTTAACTATTTTAATTTATAACTGATTAATTATTAAAATAGATATTTGCACATGTTAAAGCAATATGTGCCTAACAAAGCACAACCGGAAGGGTCAATTGCTGAGGCATACGTTGATGCTGAATGTGTCACATTCTGCTCTATGCATCTTAAAGATATTGAGACAAAGTTTAATCATGAAGAACGAAATTCTAATAGATGTTTAGGAAAGCAACGAATTGGCCTTGCGGTGTTCACTGAGAATGTGTGGCCAATAGGTGCCCACATATATGAATGGTATCATTCTCAAGACTTAGAAAAGTCTCATTATACCGTGCTCAAAAACTGCGATAAGACATTGCCATATTTTAAGTAAGTTTATCTAAATCATTGTAATACTATGTTAGTACATAAATGTAAGTTACATAAAACATACCTTATCTTATGTAGTGAGCATACGACTGAGCTTCAGAGAGAACATGTTATTGATGTAAAGCAAAGACAGAAAAATATAATCCAAAGTGGTTCGGAGAACGTTTAAGTATAGGTTTCAATTAATTGTAATTGAATTAGTTAATGCATTTGTATTCAATTAATTTTGTACTTGTATTAAGTTAATAGATGAAGCTATTACACCACCAAAAATATCCTGAGGCGTAAGATCAATTATATGCCTCGGGGTATGACCCCGATCAAAGGATGTCCCGATACACCGGTTGTATTGTTGACGATGTTCAATTTCACACAAAGGAACGTGAGGTGCACCAGCGAACACAGAATAACGATATTGTTGCTCAGAAAGGTTATGAAGCAGGATAAAGTGTAGAGTATTATGGTGTCTTACAAGATATCATATAGTTACATTATTGCTTCGGTCATTCTGTGTATCTATTTAAATGTGATTTGGTGGGATGTAAGTAACAAGAAGACTAGAATACAGATCGATAAGCACTTCATAAGTGTTAATATGTCATGGACGACATGTAAGATGATCTGTATGTATTGGCATCTCAAGCAAAACAAGTTTTTTATTTAAAGGACACAAAAATTAGAGGTGAATGACATGTTATCTAAAAAATAAAGTCTGAAAATGTTTATAATGTATTCGAAGTTCAAGAAGGAAAGGAAGATTTGGAGAGGATTGAGGAGACACTATAAGAAGAGTCTCAAACTACCTATGATGGTGTTGTTCGGTATGACCAAGAAGATGTTACTTCAGTTTGGTTGAATAGAACTAACGTAGAACCAGATCATGTCATAGCTTCCGACGTCACCAATACCAGACAGTTAGATATAAGGGATGCAACTTTCATTAATGATGATGATGACGAGGAAAGTGATTTTGAGGATGATACATTGTTAGAGTATTGTACTGAGAATGAAAAAATTTTAAGAACAGATGATGATACAGACTTAGACGAATAATTGTAATAGGTGTTACATGTGTTAGGATCAAGTGTAATGGATGTAATGAATTTTTAATTTTATGATGTAATGGATTTTCATTTTTATGATATAATGAAATTTTATTTTTATACTTTCTTTTAGATATTGTTGGACCAAGATCACGCAAACGCACACCAGGGTCAGACCCATCGACCCTTTCTCCTACTAGTGGTACTGGCATGTCCTCTGTAGGGTCAGCTGCTCTTACTATTGATGGTATGCATAGTTTCATTTTTATTAAAGATTATATTAATTTGGTACTAATTTTTTCTATTTTATTTCTTCTAAAGCTTCGGCCACCACCTCTTGACGAGGGTGCGGTAGGTCAAAGAACCTCAGGTTGCAGCTACAGATGGAGGCGTCCGAGGGCGCCCTAATTTGGATTAAGATACCTCCAGGCTTGTTGAAGCCTGTTAATGGGTGGGCACAACAGTTCACCACTGAGGTCAATATCATTTTTCGACTACACATCCCACTCCATGTTAATGACTGGAGTCTGGTCACAAACGAGCAGTGGTGGGATATTCACGCTCATATCCTGGTATTTCTTATATTATTGATTTCAATTTAATTTTAGCATACCTAATGAAATTATGCTTTGACGATGAAATCCTTTACAGGAGAAGTTTGACATCGATCTCCACCTACCAGGCAGTGGACCATTACTTAGGAGTCCGTTTTAGGGACTATTGACACAAGTTCCACGTGCACTACTAGGCGGAGGTAGCGGTAGACAGAAATCCTCGCGACAAACCCTACAGGGGTTGATGGTAGAGGATTGGATTTTACTATGCAACTAGTTCTTTAGTGATACATTTCAGGTAAATATTATCATAATTAATTTTGTTATATGACAAATCATTGTCGTTTATAATAACTCTCTTTGTTGGCTAAGTGTAGAAAGTTAGAAAGGAAAACAAAGAGAGCAGAAGCAAGCAAAAGTTGGCCCACTGTGTGGATCACAATCTTTTGTATGGTATAGGCATAAGATGGTAAGTTAATAAATGTATCAAGTTGTTATTGTATTAGATTTTAATGAAATAAATCTTCACAAGCTACTATTAATTTGCTACAGCGAGACCAAGAGACCGGTGCACTGCCTAGCCCGATTTATTTGTGGCACAAGACACACTACAACCCTAAGAAGGGTTGGGCTAAGCCTAAAGCTCAGAGGCTTTATGTAAGATATTTACATATATATACCGGTATTACTAATTTAATATTAATCCAAAGTTGTAATAGTAGTAACATATATTTACATTTTTATAGGAGGAAATGGTCCATCTACGTGCCTAGCCGACCCTTGAAAGTGAGGATCGTCGATTGATGACCAGATACGGGAGACTGTTTTGGGCAAAAGACGCGGATATGTGTGTGGCTTAGGAAGTGGAATGCAATTGACAACATCGTCCTCTACCATCAAGAGTGATGCTAGGTTTCACGTAGTGACACAAAGGGCTGAGGCATCTGAGAGACGTAATGTAGAGCTAGAGCAAATGGTGACAAACCTCAGTGGTCGTACGACCCAATTAGAGTCTCTTATACAGACATTCCTTAGCTAGTAGGGGCTTTGTTCAGCCTTGGTAAGTTTTTAAAATTACTTTGGTGGCTTTATAATTTATAGAAAATGTGATGTCAATAACAAAACACCCCAAAACTTATATTTAGGTACTAAATTTTTCAAAAGGGCTCACTTTGGTGTTTGATAGACAAATACATCAGATATCGGTCTAAAGAGACAAAAAACTCATCACACACCTCACAAAAGATAAAATAGACTTACACGAACTTACGACACTCAGTTCGGATCACTGGTTTGAAACTTGTACAATTTTTTACTCCAAAAAGCCCTATTTTGGGGTTTTGACAGTTCAAAATGTTATATATCGGCCTAACGACTCTGAAACCCCATCACACACTTCATAAATGATCAAATATACTTACACAAACTTACGACACTTGATTCGGATCACCGGTTTGAAACTTATGTAACTTTTCACTCAAAAAAGGCCTATTTTCGGGTTTTGACGGACCAAAATGCTAGATATTGGCCTAACGATCCCAAAACCCCATCACACACCTCAAAAATGATAAAATAGACTTACACAAACTTATGACACTCGGTTCAGATCACCGGTTTGAAACTTATGCAACTTTTCGCTCTAAAAAGGTCTATTTTGGGGCTTTGATAGACCAAAATGCCGGATATCAGCCTAATGGGCTAGAAACCCAAACACACACCTCACAAATGATAAAATAGACTTGCAAAAACTTAAGACACTGGGTTCGGATCACCAATCTGAAACTTATGTAATTTTTCGCTCCAAAAAAGCCTATTTTGGGGTTTGACGAACCAAAATACCAAATATTGGCCTAACGAGCCTGAAACATGATAACATACCTAAAAAATGATAAAATAGACTTACACGAACTTATGACACTCAGTTCAAAAAATTGATTTGAAACTTATGCAACTTTTCACTCCAAAAAAGCCCATTTTGGGGTTTTGACGGACCAAAATGTTAAATATCAGCCTAATGGGCCTGAAACCTCATCACACACCTCAAAAATGATAAAATAGACTTGCACAAACTTACGAAACTGGGTTCAAATCTCCAGTTTGTAACTTTTGCAACTTTTCCTCAAAAAAGGCCCATTTTGGAGTTTTGACAAACCAAAACATCGGATATCAACCTAACAAGCCCAAAACCCCATCACACACCTTAAAAATGATAAAATAGACTTGCACGAACTTACAACACTCGGTTTGGATCATTGATTTGAAACTTATGTAACTTTCTACTTGAAAAGACCAATTTTGGGGTTTTGACGGACAAAAATGCCAGATATCGGCCTAACGGCCTCAAAACCCCATCACACATCTCAAAAATGACAAAATAGACTTGCACGAACTTATGACACTCGGTTCAGATCACCGGTTTGAAACTTACGCAACGTTCCGCTCTAAAAAGTCTCATTTTGAGGTTTTGACAGTCCAAAATGCTGGATATTAGCTAACGAGCCTATCACACACCTCAAAAATGATAAAATAGACTTTCAAGAACTTACAACACTCGGTTTGTATCACCGGTTTGAAGCTTATGCAATTTTTTGCTTCAAAAAGGCCTATTTTGAGGTTTTGACAAACCAAAATGCCAGATATCAGCCTAATGGCCTTAAAACCACATCACACACCTCAAAAATGAAAAAATAGACTTGTACAAACTTATGACACTTGATTAAGATCTCCAATTTGAAACTTATGCAAATTTCTGCTCCAAAAAGATCCATTTTGCAGTTTTGATGGACCAAAACGCCGGATATTAGATTAACGGCCTCGAAACCCCATCACACGTATCAAAAATGACAAAATAGACTTGCACGAACTTACAACACTCGCTTCGGATCACCAGTTTGAAACTTATTCAACTTTCTGCTCTAAAAAGTCCTATTTTGGGATTTTGACGGACCAAAATGCTGGATATCAGTGTAACGAGCCCGAAACCCCATCACACACATCAAAAATGATAAAATAGATTTGCAAGAACTTACGACACCCGGTTCGGATCACCGCTTTGAAACTTATGCAATTTTCTACTCTAAAAATGCCTATTTTGAGGTTTCGACATACCAAAATACCGAATATCAGCCTAACAGCCTCGAAACCCCATCATATAGCTCAAAAATGACAAAATTGACTTGTACAAACTTACGACACTCGGTTAGGATCACCGGTTTGAAACTTACGCAACTTTCTACTCTAAAAATACTTATTTTGAGGTTTTAACTTACCAAAATACTGGATATCAGCCTAACGGTCTCGAAACCTCATCACACACATCAAAAATGACAAAATAGACTTGTACGAACTTACGACACTCGGTTCGGATCATTAGTTTAAAACTTTCGAAACTCTTTGCTCCAAAAAGACCCATTTTAGGGTTTTGACGGACCAAAATGTTGGATATCTGCCTAATGACCCCGAAACCCCATCACACACCTCACAAATGATAAAATAGACTTGCACAAACTTACGACACTCGGTTCGGATCACCGGTTTGAAACTTATGCATGCAACGTTCTACTCCAAAAGACCCATTTCATGGTTTTGATGAACCAAAACACTGAATATTCGCCTACCCAAAAACCCATCAAACACCTCACAAATGACAAAAATAGACTTGCACGAACTTACGACACTAGTTCATATCACGGGTTTACAACTTATGCTATTTTCTGTCATTCTTACTATTTATGCATGCAAATTTTTTGTCACATTTTTTATGTTCATATACATTTAATAAGTGTTCTAATATATATCATTTGATCTTTATTTTAGATTGATCAAGATAATTATGCCCTCGTCTTTTAGTTATGCATCGGGACCTACTTTTCTCCTTTATTTTTTTTCTTTTCCTAGACATCTGTAGTTACATTTTTTGAGACAATTTTTTATTTTTATATTTATTGAGAAATTCTACTTTTACAATTGTAAGTAATGATATATATATATATATATTATATGAATGCATTTCTTTTTTAATATATTAATTTCATATTGTTTGGAATTATTTTATATCGGGACGATTGATACAGGTTTTAAACAGGAATAAAATACAAAAAAAAAAATTCAGGTCCAAAATAGGGCCCCAAGAAAAAAAACAAACAAACTTTTAGCGATGCACAGAAGGCATCGTAAAAGTCCCATATATTAATTAGATTTAGCGACGCTTCACGGTCGTCGCTAAAAGCACATTATTAGCGATGCAAAAAGTTCGTTGCTAAAGCTGTATAATCATTTCAATAACACACTTTGCGACGCCTTCTGCGCATCACTAATAATATACTATTAGCAACACCTATTAAATTCTCTACATAGCATTAGCGACACCGTACCTGATTATTTGTGATACAAATTCTTGTGCATATCTCTAATAGTATTAACAATGTAATTATTAGCGATGCATATGACGACATACACTTGTGTATCGTTAATACTCTTTAGTGACGCTAATAGTAAAATTTACTGTCGTGAAATTAAACATGAAAAATAGGGAAGAAAGAGACAAAAATCTATATAACGAAGAAAAGGAGAAAAAACCAATGTTTATTTCTAACTGAATGTATAATTAACCAAGGTAAGGCAGCCAGCTTAAGCCCGGCCCAAATCACCCGGGCAAGTATTTGAAGAAAATTTTTGGATTCACTTTGAAAGATAGAAAGGATGAGCATGGAAAATCAAGAGATCAAATCACTAAAAGCCAAGAACTCAATGACAGCCCTAATATAAAATATAAAGACTTGTTAGGGACAATTGTAAATGTGTTGTCCATGACACATCTAATACATTTAAAAATATGATTTTTTTTGTATAGGATACAGTTTTTTTAGGGTCTTTTTTTTGTTTAGACTATTGTCTAATTTGTAACATTTTATATATCAATGAATATAATTAATAAAATATCATGAATCAATATTAAAATTTTAAACTATAATTGAATATTAAGAATAAATTTTGCCCCCTTAAACTAAATTTTTGACACCGTCCCTACTCACACACACATATATGATAAAGGGTTTAAATGTTACCTGAGCAATTGTCTTTCCCTTAGCATCAGCAATCTCTTTCAGAACCTCACAATCCATGACTTTATTGCTTCCCCATATTGTTCCTCTTGCCCCTAATGGTGAGTACGCTGTAACATGGATGCCCTTTTCCTCACAGAACTTTCTCAGCTTTTTCTGCTGCCAAAGTGGGCTTATTTCCACCTTCAATTCACACACAAAGCGACAGAAATTAGTCTCTTTCTCAACAACAAAAAAAAAA
Organism: Nyssa sinensis; assembly: GCA_008638375.1. Lineage (NCBI taxonomy): Eukaryota > Viridiplantae > Streptophyta > Magnoliopsida > Cornales > Nyssaceae > Nyssa > Nyssa sinensis. Next base: position 15,518,113 of record CM018042.1, on the reverse strand, counting down.
AGTCACATCAATTCAAAATTTAGGATTTAGGCAGCATGGGATTTACCTTTGAATTCGAGAGTGCAAAACAAAAACAAAAAAAACATGGAGGATTGTTTTTGCTTTTAAAAGGATGGGATGGGGTAATTTAAGGTAATTAAAGCCAACTTGCTACCCTTTCCATTGTTTTATTCAATGATATTGGCAGGATAATCATGTGTAAAAAATACAAGGAACTCACTTGATTGACCGCAGGAGGAATCTTTGATGTCAGAAGTAAGTGGTTGAGCTTTTTGCAAGAGAAGTTGCTTACTCCAGTATTCTTGGAGAGTCCAAGTTTATGACACTCCTCCATGGCTTCCCAAACCGCCTTGAAATCCATGGGAAGAAGGTCATCCTTCTTGAAAGGCACGTCATACCTAGCAGCTGGCTTCAAGCTCACTGGAAGGTGAATGAGATAGAGATCAAGATACTCCAATCCAAGGTTCCTAATTACAACAAATACAAGATATTAATATATGAAGAAGTAAAGCAAGTATCAGAACTTTGGTAGTATGGCTATAGTTATGTTACTGCATAGTGTTTTGTAGTGCAGGAAGGACAAGGTCATGGTGAGCTTCGCTGCACCAAAGCTTTGATGTGATAAATAGCTCATCACGAGATTTGATTAGCCCCATCCTTAAAGCTTCTGCTATGGCTTCACCAAGACGCCCTTCTGAGTTATAAACTGCAGCAGCATCGAAGTGTCTGTTGCCAAGCTTAATAGCATGGATAATGGAATCTTTCATGGTTTCTGATGCGATAAAAGGGAATGAAGCTGTTCCAAAGCCTAGCACAGGAATGGTTCCGTTAGTTGAAACTAGTGCTATCTTTGGAATGCTACCCATTTTCTCCGATGTTTACCTCAAACACATCTCCTAGGTAGACACACATATATAGACCAATTATATATATCCCTCTTTTTTTTAATATACCGTTTGGAGAATTGGGTCTCACCAATTACATTGGAAGTAAACGTTGGTATTGTTTAAATAGGAATGTTAGATTTATAATTTTCATATTTCACTTTTATCACACTTTTCTTACAAAAATAAAATTTATGGTTTCATAATATGATGTGTCATTAAATAATAATTTTAAAAATTACATTAACTAAAATTTAAAAAATTACATGATAATAAATGATACTGAAAATATAAATTAAAAATATTTAGAATTTTCTTATTACCTTACCCCACATTCGTTTAAGCATGAAATAAAAATTGGAGGGGGAAGAGATTTATCATTTGTGATAGACATCAAGTCAGAGGGTAGAATGGAAAATAAAAACGTTGGCGTAATTGGTCCGGGAGCCGGCTGCCGCCCATACTTATACACGAGTCATACAATAGAAGCCAAAATACTATTTTATTTTTTAAATATAATATATGATAGTACACAGGAAAACACAAATTACAGCAAACAATGAAGAAAATGACAAATTGGCGTTAATGGTGTCAAGCAGCCACGTTATATACGATGGAAGCGTTCAAATCACATTTCAAATGCTTGAATTGTGTGCCAAGAATGACATACTTAAGAACAAATTATAATATTTTAAAAAAAATTTATGATAATTAAAGATGATATTTTTTTATTTTAAAAATTACACGGTACTATATATTAAGCTTTTAGAATAAACGGACTTATCGGAATAAATAAAAAGACATGTTTGCCCTACAATCAACTAAACACCCTCTCGAAATCTCTCTCTGGAAATCACCAACACCCTCAAAATCACAACCCTCTCGCCGCACAGTGCAATGGAAGCCTCATAGAAAGTTCTTGCTTCTCTCTCCACAAACTCAAATTCTCTCTCGACCCGTGGGCAAAAAAGGGGGAGGAGGAGGGCAACAGATATATATATATATATATATATGTGTGTGTGTGTGAAATTGCTCATGGAATCGGGACTGTGAGAATGGGTTTGGTAGAAAAAACAAATTTACAGAGATGATAACAAAATCAAGGGAATAAAATTAACTTTTGATCTATTCTGGGATTCAATCTTTGAGTGTGTGGAATTAAGCAACAACAAAACCAAGACGAGTCTAGGTCATCATCAGCGTGCCTAACAACCAGCTCACCGTTCGGCGGCAACGTTGCCGCATACTACACGGAGACGTTCATCATCACTGTCGCCAACGTCGTGCCCTCTTCAACTCCTCTCTTCTGTTGTGTCCTCGTCACCGCTATATACCCAAATCAAGATACATGCGGATTCACACCAACAATACGTGTAAAGTCTCTGTTTTTATTCAAAACCTAGTTTTTGGGAACAACCTCTAATACTCTTTTTATTTCAAAAAATAGAGGCCTTGTCATAATTCATGTTGGTTTCACTGTTGTGCTTATATATACATGTAAATGATATGACATGCATGTGAGTTTTGAAAGAGAAGAAGAATGATTCAGTATTGTGCGTTTTGATGGAGAAAATGAAGGATTAGAATTAAGTAGAGTTTAGAGAAAATTACAGTAGAGTTTCTCTCTCTGAAATGCATGTTCCTCTCTCTCCCTCTCTCTGGAGTTTCTCTTTCTAAATTGATTCACTCACATTTCAAAGTCCCAATTTAACTTTTCAATCTGTTTGGTTCTACACACACATAATTTTGGTTATATATATTTACATATATAGATACTTAATATATAGCGTTGATTATATTTTGAATAGTCTGGTTCGTGAGTGATAATGAGTAGGTTAGAACGCAAGAGAGAGAAGTAGTATATTGAATAATCTGTATTATACATATATAATGTGTGTGAATATATATACATATTGTATATAAAAGCAAACACGAACACATAAATTTTTTTTTGGAGAGAATTTACTGAAATGGAAGAAAGAATAAGTTTGGTAATATTGTTATTTTACAAGGCAAGCAAGGATAATTTTGTCTTTTTATCATTTGCAAGGGCAAAATTGGCCTTTGAAAAAAAATATAAGCTTACGTGAGTCAATTCCATCTGTGACAGTAACGGTGCTTGACGGTAGAAGGTGAGTTGTTATCAACATTAAAAGATTAGGGGGTACAATGTAATCTTATAAACAAGAGGGGTATTATTTGCAATTATCAGAAATCTTAGGAGAGGTCAGTGTAATTTACCTAATACTTAAAAAAGGTGGCAAATCAAGTAATGGTGTCAAGCAAAATTCTACATAAATAGGTCCGCAAATAAGTTTAGAAATATCACTCAAAGAGACTACAATAATAGCAACTATATATAATTTTTGATCGGAAGGTAATCTAGTATACCATCCTAGTCAGGTCCATTTAAATCAGTTATTTCATTTAATTAAGATTGATTTGTTATCATGTTTCTTCTTGCTCAAGTCCTGTAACGGGATTAAATGCAAAAATGTTTCATTGGTTCAACTGTTCGATATTTGGAAATTAGTGTGGTACAAATATACAACAAGGTAACAGTATTCAAAATTGACTCTAACCATCCACAATACAAGTATGGTCTAACTTAAATATATATATATATATATATATATATGCACATCTTAGTCGAGTAAAGGTACATGCACCCTTGTTCAAATGATACAATATTATGGTCACTATCCATCTGAAACTACTCCTGCAGCTGTCATCTGGTTTCTCTCATATCTGTCATTTTCATAAATAGTAAGGGTGAGTCATAACTCTTAGTAGGGTTTTCCAAAACACACAAGCACATAACATGTAAAAAACTAATACAAGCCCTAACTGGGTAGTTCCTAATGTCCAATATCCAACAACTGCATGCAATAATCATCATGTACCAATCAACAAATACATACATAGATAAGCACATCTATATGCTAGTATACAACTCAACTCTATATATCAACATTATAATGACCACATCTCATATATCTAAACATACAATACAAGTCTGTATACCTGACCTATGACGCACCTCCATTTCTTGTATAAGAAATGTCAACAACTAAATTACCAATATATACAATCCATATGCTCAATATATATCATCCATCAAGGAATTCCATGAAACTCACTCATGTTCCATGCATATACTCGTTCATGAATGTCGTATGTCATGTTTTATGATTTCATTCAAATGATTTAACCACCATTTTTGGACCTCGTCAAGTCTAAGCGCTTTACGTGTTACTAGCCCGATGAAAACAAATGGCCACTCGCGTGAGGTTACAGCTTGCAGACGAAAGGAGACATAATCCCCAACAAATATCACCATTTTGTCTCATTTCATATCCATATTACCAAGCTGAATGCACAATACATGCCATGTTATGCCTTTCCATGACAACCTTTACACCTTAACTCTTAAGCACATAGGGCATTGGAATCATAGTTATCAGAATCGAATCAGATAATGAACCGATGAAGGGTTCAGTTCACTATTTACTAGTTCAATTGATTTTTTTTTTAAGTAATATATTTAAAAAAAATATATATGTATTAAAAATTAAGAAAACTACGTAAACATTATTTATTTTTCTTATCTAGTGCTCCGTAGCAACCTCAACAAAAATATATAAATTTGTTATTTTTTTTTTCTTTTTCACATACAATACCAACACCACAAGATGAAAACCTTTACTTGAAAAGGAATAGTGAATTGAGTAAGTAGTGAAGTACTATCTAGATTGAGGTATTCTGAAGCAAAATGAAAAACCATGAAAGGATGCTAAATTCAAAGCTATCAATAAGTCAAAATAAACAAATGTCAATATAAAGCTTCTTAATTTTTTTTTTCAAATTCAAAGTAAAACAACAATGAAGAAATTTTGGAAACCAAAAGCTTCTACCATCATTGACATAAATTATGATGTGGGACAATATAAATAGTCCAAATATAAATCTCTTAAGTTTTCTTCAATAATTTACAGTTTACAAGCTTATTAAGAATCGTGTAGAAATAAGGCTCAAATCTTAAATAGTTTCAATATGCCATTGTCTTCATTCTTTATATTTAGTCACTCAACGGTAAGAGGACTCAGAGTTAAGTTGAACACTTCATGGTAGGCTGGAGCATGTTGTCATAACTTGTAGAAAATGAGAATAACCAACCGACTAAACAAGCTAAGAAGACTGTGATTACCATGCCGCGATTACTAAAAGCATATGTTGTATGGATAATCAAATTGGAGGTCGAGGCCTTTGGCTTGAGAAGCTCGATCAATGGTTGCGTGGTCAAGAGTGGTTGTGTGACTGTGTGAAAAAAAAAAGCCCTAAATCATTAAAAGACCAAAGAGTCTTGTATTTTGTAAAAAAAAATTAAAGAATCAATTGTACGTCCTTTTAATACAATAAAAAAAAAATCATCTAGTTCTTAGAAAACTGCCAGTTCTACCAATTCAATAAAAAACCTACTAGTTGGACGGGTTCTATTTGATTCTACAACACATATGTTATTTTAATTGAATTAGGCTAGTTTAGGACTTAGTTCTCAGTTGAACCGAACAGTTCGGTTTGGTCTTGATAATTATGATTGGAATGTATATCCTCACCCAAATAGGGATGTATTAGCTCACAAGATCTCACCACATCACATGTGTCTAGGTTTCATAGGAAAACAATCATACCCCGAGTACATCATGCTCTACCATATCTTAAAATCCATCACCTTATAGCAGTTCTCTATCACAACATCTATATCATATGCAATGCAATGCATAATGTCAGTTTGCATAAAGCTCATATACATAACATAATATCTATTCAAGTCTTGCGAGATCATATATGAAATACCAAGGTATACAACATCCATCTATATTATAACAACCACTAGAGTCCCAATGCCCATCATATATATCCATTCAGGTGCTCATATCAGGTCAACAACACACATACACATATAGACATGTCTAAGAATATTAGGTAGGAAGCATGCACATATAATAGATTGTGAGTAACATGCATTAATAGTAAATCAAAACATGAGAATATGTTTATGTATCACTATACCATAAAGAAGTATCACTAGTGTTCTTCGTGTTATGCATTTTGAGTGACCTAATGATCTTATCTTATTATATGGAAATCTCATTCTAAATTATCATTTCCATTTACATTAGATATCATATGACTCATTTGTCCTCTTCAACCCACTTAGACTAACACTCACTTGTTTATCTCTAGTTTAAAGTTCACGTTACAACTCTTTTGGCCGTTTTGACCTTTATTATTTAAGTTTCATATCCATTTCTATAATTTCTTTAGGGTTAATCATACCCTTATCTATACATCATGTGTTCGTTTACCTAAACATAGATTAAAATTGAGTTTCTAAATCTCAAAACCCCTAAGGAAGTCATATCTTGAAGATTTATAGCCTTTAGACATCTCTTAAACCCTAAAGTGGTATTTAATAATTATACCGACACTAGTTTCACATCTATTGAGACATAATCACAGAAAACATATATTGAGAATGGGTCTAGAAGGTTAAAAAATCATTAGAATGATTGCCTAATATTTTATTTCCTATTTTGGATACTTGTTCTGTGCCTAGAGACATTATCGTAATTATACACCTTCACGTGGGACCAGCCTAGTGTCCAAATTTATCTAATTTGACATTTTCTAAAAATCTTGGACACGTCCTTTTCAAATTTTTATTAGCATTTCTATTGCCTTAATTAACACTTGGGGTATTGTTATCATTTTACAAAATTAGTTGGTATCATTCCCAAGTTCTTAGATGTCCAAATGAGCCTTGTATTTAAGTTTGGAGCACCTAAAAATCTTGGGTATGCCTCTTCTTTCATTTTAATTGGCTTTTATCTAAATTTTATCTACTAGTGGGTCTTTTTGTAATTTCTCAATCCACAAATTTTTAATTTTCTAGATTTGGTTAACCTTTTATAATTTATGAATTTCCAATTTCTTATACATGTAGCCAAATAAGCCTATTTCAATTAACCCTCAATCTCTAGAATAAGGATAGTCTTATTCCAGTTCAGCCCCATACCAATTTTCCCTTAAATTAATCACCAAACAGCCCCATTGTCCAAACAACCATTGGACTTTACCCATTCTAGGCCCAAAACATGAGCCCAATCCAATTGGGCCAAGGTTTAACCCACTTTGAAACCCAAACCATGATCCAACCCACTGGACTGTAGACTATTACTCAAGATGCAACCGGTCAACTGGGTTGCCAAGCCCATTGACTAAACCCAATTAATGTTGACTGTTGACTAGTCAATGTTAACTATCGTCGAACTTTGCAGATTTTTAATTTTTGTCTCACTTTTTCACCCACTAATTTTTCTTTTTTTTCATTCTAAATAGTTTTTAACATCAAAATACATTTTTTAGCACCCATCATGAGGATCAAACCATGAAAAACCTCAAGAGTTACACATGTTCTGATTTTTCGACCAAACTTTGATGAGGCTCATTCCACTATTTTTTTTTTCACAATTTTTTTTTTCATTCAATCTTAGGCTATTTGTAAAACCATCTAGACATTAAATAATTGTACAAGAGAAGCAGAAACACCATGAATCAATTTTCTGAAGATACACCCAGATCACGATCCTCACCCTTGTACAGAGTACCCATACATACCTAGTTTCACTCTCACACCCACTGTAGTACACTAGGTCCACATGCACACAACAAAAGACTATCATTCAAACACTATAAAACACCTAGAACAAAAGACCTATATTCAAATCTTTCTTTCTAAAATACATGCAATTAGTTACTTATACACACATTATCATCACACACATTGTGATGGTTATGATTCACATATAAAGAATTCAATGGCCTTATTTAAGTACCAAAATTTGTTCAATAAGGGAGACTCTAAGTGGGTCGCTACACAACTAGTCATACTTATCTATGTATATATATACACACCCGTATATTCACCTACATCACTTCACATGCATATTTTCAAATATATACATTCATACAATAACATCTAATACTACATGGAAGGTCCTAAAAGCCCCAACCTCTCGTCCAAACTTCTATGGCTAGAGAAAGTAGAGAGAGAGAGAGAGCTTCATCTTCACCTCGCATGGCTGCCATCAATGTTCACTCTTCATTGTCCTGTCCCCATAGCACCAACATAACCTCTAGCTTCCTCATTATTCTTATTTTCCTCCATAGCTTACTATATGTGTGCATGCATACACATACACACCCATTTTCCCTCTCTCTCTTGCTCACACACATACTCTCTCTCTCTCTCTCTCTCTATTACATTCATACACCCAAATTTACACCATTTCACACACTCATCTCTCATGTTCTCACACCACATACACACTCTTTAACATACATATATTTCACATATATGCTCACAATCACACACACATTTCAGGTGGAGGGAGAGGAAGTGAAGAAAGAATAGTTTGAAAATGAGAGGTGGGAGAGAGGTTTTTCCAAAAGACGAAAGAGAGAGGTGATAGGAGAAGTCTTGCTTATGTCCTATTATGCACTAAATAAGCAAGGGCGAAGATGCCCTAATGCACACACATGCACCCTATCAAACCTCATTTTGATACCTTCGTAACTAATCACATGGCACCATTTGTCCCTTTCTAGAAAGTCACACCAAGGCTTTTTTAGGAAGCTTCACACGTATTTCAATGTGTCATGTGGTCCGTTGCCAAAAGCGTGCGCACACATGCTTATAAATGAACTATATTAGAATAGCATCAAAATTGGCAAGGTAGCTAATTTCAACACGTAAATTCTAAATATGTAGTCCATTTTTTCAAATTCTAATGATAAAAATCATCAATTTATTCATGTATCAAATCGATAGTGTGGTCCCCATGGCGCACACTAGTCCCAATAAAATGCTACTATTTTATTTTAGGTTCATAATATCATATCCATCATTATTAAATTATTTTCATGATATCCATTGACAATTTTTCGGGTCGTTACAAGAGAGAGATAGAGATGGGTGTTATGGTTAAAGAGGGTGAAGGAAGGGGAAGGCAAGGAAAGGGAATGAGTGGAGATGAGAGTTAGGTTAAATGGGCAATTTAGTAAATTTCTTTGGCTATTAAAAGGGTAGTTTCATTATACAAAATATAAAGGAGAAAAAGTTAATGTTTATCTATTTTAATTGATATTTTAGTAATTTTCTTCATTAAAATGAAGTCATTTTAAATTAATCTTTGTTATTAACTGTTTCGTAAATATATTTGAAAAAAAATGACTCAATGTTAATAACCCATAGTTTTTTCATATAAAAGAAGTTCTTTAGGTTTGTAAAAAATAAAATAAAATAAAAACAAAGCCAATATATTAATTAATTAATTACTTATTTTTGAGGAATATCATTTTATTGATTTTATAAGGGAAGGGGGAAAGAGGACGGAACATGCATCAATTTCCTACAGGTGGGATGGTCCCAATGGCACTGAACCATCTCATAGGTCTTAAAAAATAAAATTTAAAAATAACTAATCAAAAAATAAGTAATAAACATTAAGTATGCTGAGTTAGAAGGAATAAGCCATATTTGCTATTCAGAACCTAATGCAGTGGATTCACTTTTAGCTATTATGTTATCATGCTTCCTATTTGGTGTAGCGTTTGACGTTTTGTGAGGTAGGTCGTGATTCAGTGGTGTTTGGTGGGCCGATAATAGCCCAAAAATGAGCAAAAAAAGGGCTACAACCCACAGTTTAGAAACAAATCCCAAACCAACGATCACGGACTTCTTCTGTGGGTCGGGGACGGGTGTTAACAAAATGCCCCTATTATTCACCTTACTTATGAAATTGCCAACGAATTTTTTTCCATCGCATCTAGATCTTGTATCCTAATACTGATCGTGTTCCACTTCTTACTACTTATGAACCCCTAATCTTTTTTCACGATTCAGGTTGTGTCCCTCCTTTTACTACTCATGAACTCCTTACCTTTTATGTTATTTTCTTTCGTGTCCCTTTTAACTCTAAAATATATTATATATAATTTATTAAAATATATTATATCAAATACTAAAATTTTATTTTATATATTTAATATTTATATAATATAATTGAAACTATATAATTTTTTATTTTGGTTTAATATATGTTATTTATTTAGTTAATTAATATTTATTTTATCTATTTAATACCTATATAAGATAATTTGAAAATTTATAAGTATTTAATTTAATTTAAATTGTTCACTTAGTTGTTAAAATTTTAAATTAATTTTATAACATGTGGCTAAAAAACACCCAATAATATAATAAACAATATAGGGCGAAAAGGACTTTCATAAACTATAATCACTTTTGAATAATTTGTGCCAAACACCCAATAATCAATTCTGTTATTGTAATTAATTCTGGAACAAGTATATAGAAACACCTAGAATTACTTCTACAGAATCTATTTTTCCATAATCATGAATCACTTCTACAAAATCTATTTTTTCAGAAGCAATTCTCCAACTAGCGTTAGTTGCGCCAAACCGGCTCCAAGTTTTCTAAGTGCTTCCACACAAATTGCTTCATCTATCATTTGGTTTTGCATTCCCCAACATGAGGGGTTAATACATCTTGGTTGACTGAAACAATGCTAAAAAAGCTAGAATTCTTACCGTATGTTATGATCAATAAGGGATACATCAAATGATACATAGTAATAATTAATCTTACATAATAAAGTTTTTAAGTAATATTGTTATATTATTTAGGAGTCATAGTGATTTTAAGAATGAAAATTTGAGGCTTTATATGTTCTAATTTAGGTATGACTTGTTCCATGATTTTTTCCTAAGGTAGTAAAAAATTTAGAAAATAAAGTTTTTGAGATGAAGTGCATAGAATAGTACCAAATTAATTTTTCAATTTAGAACACGAATTGAACAGGAATTGTTGATTCAAAATGAAAATCCAAATTGATCGATTGTTCAAGTATTTTACCTTATAAATAATTATGGTCAAGTGTTTAAAAAATAGTAAATAAACAAATAATATTAACCACATAAGAATACTAATATTACGTGATAAACCTAACACTAAAAAATCAAAATCAATAGGGTTTACCTTAGGCCCAGTTGATGAAAAACCTCTTATGAGTTGTGGACTAGTAAAACACATAGTCTTAAGTATTTTAAAGGCTTTGGGAGTAGATGCTACATTCTTATAGATAAAGAAAAGTTAGGCAAATTTGATCAGAGTAGTGATGCAGAAATCTTTTTGGGGTATTCTTGAAATAGTAGGGTTTATAGGCTATTCAACACTAGAACCTTCATAATTATGGAGTCAATTAATGTGATTATTGATGATGATAGAGTGAACCCTAGAAAAGATGATCTTGGTGAAACATTAAGAGACCTTGATCTAATAATAGATATTTTTTTTTTCTAAAAATGCTCCTACTATATTTGAGAAAGAAAAAGAGACAAAGAGTGGTCTAGGTATTTCATCAACTAATTAGGGATAATGACTGGCTAGTTAGACACTTTTTCAATACATTAACTCTGTTGAGTATATTGATGACGTGTCTAACCGAAGCCTCTTTATATATCTAAGTAAATTGCATTTAGTCATATAAAGTTATGCAACAAAAATTTGAGTCTGTAAATTTTTTTGTTTGAATGTAGTCACACTTGGAAAAGCATAAGTAACATATCATCAGAGTTACAATAATACGAGCCAACATTACATCATACAAGAATACTTGAACTGATACATCATTGGTGAATATCATTTACATTCCATTCTTACTCCAAGCTATCACATCAATCTTCTATTTGCCACATCAGATTGCTATTTTTATGGCTAGGATACTAATCCTCTCTTTGCTAGAGTCTCTAGTCATCTTAGCTTACTAACATATGAATCTATAACTTCTAAGTCATTCTTGAAAATATACAAGATAAAACCTTATGAGCTTAATGAAAAGCTCGCGAGTAACACCAGTCCACTGTCATGGGTTTCTGAAACCCCTTTCATAAACTTTCATAACTTTCATGGATATCAGTTAAAATAAGTTGCATTGAAAGTTTCTGGCATTCTTAAAACATAACATATAACTGAGAGTTGTAAGCCATTTAGTTGAAATCATATAAGAACTTTATGTTAGATAGTTTTACAAGATAAAATTTCACATCATAAAATCTGTAGTTGAGCAATGACAATGATAAAGTTGTATATGTCAAAACATTCTATAAGTTGTCCCTTAAGACTCTGGGTTCACATCATAAAATCTGTAGTTGAGCAATGACAATGATAAAGTTGTATATGTCAAAACATTCTGTAAGTTGTCCCTTAAGACTCTAGGTTGTCACATGGTGACCATATTGTAATTTAGAGCTCGTGGCTTACATTGCCTATCACTTTGTAAGTTGTCACATGGTGACTGGTAGTAATTTAGAGCTCATGGCTTACATTACCTACTGTGAAAACTTATTGAAAGTCTACCGATTGTTTGCCCCTAGTACGATTCTCGTTGACTGGCTCTTTACCCCTAGTCGAGTTCAAGTTGACTAGCTCTTTACTCCCATTTGGGTTCATAAAAGTGACATGTGAAATGACATTTAAAATATCCTTGCAAAACTTTCATTAAGCTATCCATGCTATAAAATATTTAAAGAGATGCTACTTAAAAGCATGCAATTCAAACATTTATCTCAACATTCTAAAAATAGTCATGCAGTTAAAATATTTAGTATATTCGTTTGAAACACATTAGAAATCTGAAAGAACTGCATGTAATATTATAAAGTTGTGAAGAATTGCATTTCATGAAAAAGTCTCCACTTCAAAGTTCAGGATTACTCACCTGTGGTTTAGAGTCCACAGTCACTTACTTACTTGACTTGCCTCAGCATTCATCTTATCTCTATTTCCTTGCTGGTGATCCTAAATCATGGATCAAAATAAATTGGTACTACATCAGTATATATCTCGACTTGAATCTTTGCTTAATTAATGTTCTTAGCCTCTTCTAGACTTAATCTTACTAGTTAGGATTCCCTTATGGTCTTTAGTTAGGGTTCCTAACACTTTCTAGTTCATCGCGTGATTCACTTTAGCCTTTAGAGGCATTTTGGTCATTTGTCTTTTACATGTCTTATACTGTTCAATACTTTATTTACCTTAACAGATTTCATTTTTTAGTCCAGAGGGTCTTTTAACTGTAAGGTAGTCCCTATTTAAGTTTCTGAGTTCATTTAATTGCTTACTTGAGCCCTAAGGGTATTTCAAAAATTTTATCATTCATATTTCGGGTCTTCGGTACTAAATTATCTCAAATGGAGCCCATTTTCAGACTCAGAGGCTTCTATATACGTTGGTGTAGGTTTTTCTTTACTTTTTTTACTCTTTTGGTAGCTTTATTAAGTCTTAGGGATGTATTGGTCATTTTTTGGTTTGTTTCGATGTTCCGTTTTTCCTAAATGGACATCACCGTTAGGTCACAAATGTCAAAGATAATAAATTTAGCATTTTCTAGATCTTAACTTGCCTATCTGTGGCTTATATTCAGTCTAGGGGTATTTTTATAATTTTACACTTTCATACGAGAGTACTGTCATGACCCGAAACCTACCTTACACGGATTAGGGGTCGGTGACCGACACTGCCACTCGGACAGGCTGTACAGAATCAAATGAATTGCATAAGAGTGATATATATATATATATATATATATTTTCATTTTCTTTACATAACAAATCATGTATCACTGAATCATTAAATGCGGAAGATACACCAATGCAATTCATCTGATCATAAACCGAACTCCAACAACCATCAATCAAATATCTCCAAGTACCATTTTGTTCACCATAATTGTCAAGCCCAAATTTTCACAAACCCGTGAAGTGAGGAAAATGAAATAAGGAAAAGAAATGAAAGGCCATTAAGATGGACTTAATTGATTATTCATTTAGTTCCCCCATGTTTCCCCAAGATTTGAAATAAAAACTTGCTATGGGACTTAACCGAAATGGTTTCCTAATGTCAATCAAATATCTCCCCCAACCAATATTCAAAATTAATCTAAGTCATGTTCAAAAATGGCCTCCAAAAGATAGCCCCAAAATGTCTCAAAAACATGCCTTGGAATAATGGCCCAAATGGGTCCCAAATGCCCTAAGACATAGGCTAAGAATAGGTCAAAAATTCCACCTTAAGGTAGTTTAAGGAAGTAGCCAAACATGGCCCATAAGAATGGCCAAACATGGCCCAATAGGGTGGCCAAACATGGCCTAAAAGGGTTACCAAAAATGGTCCAAAAGGGGTGGCCAAACATGGCCTAAGGATTGACCAAACATGGCCCAATAGGGTGCCCAAACATGGTCCAAAAGAGTAGCCAAACATGGCTCAAAAGGGTGGCCAAACATGGTCCAAAAGGGTGACCAAAAATGGTCCAAAAGGGTGGCCAAACATGGCCCAAAGATTGACCAAACATGGCCTAACAAGGTGCCCAAACATGGCCTAAAAGAGTAGCCAAACATGGCTCAAAAGGGTGGCCATGGGCTATTGTCAAGGGGGGAGTTAGGGCTGGGCGCGCATAGGGGCGCGTAGGCATGCACATGGGCGCGTGGAGCCCGGGCCAAGCAAGCGCGTGCGCACGGCTGGGCATGGGCAAGGGCTGTCCTAGGCTACGGTTTACTATTCACAGCTATAGTAAACCAGTAGCTAAAATGCTATAGTACTAAGTTTCTCAACGTTGGCCAAAAATCTTGATTTTGATATTTTTATACCCATTTCAATTTATTTCATTACCAAGCTTGGTGTGGGGCCCTATGACAGGTAAAATGATCATCACTAACCTTAAGTAATTTTTGGACTAATTGGCCCCTATTTTCCTTTTCCTTTTCCTTACCTTTCTTTTTCTTCTTAAGTCATTTATTTCCCCACTTAGAAAACATAGCCATGCTCTCTTGCTCCACTCAATCTAATTGCTATATTTTGAAAAATTCCACCATAGTTTCCTTTATTTTCTAAACTTTTTTCACCTAATATTTCTCAATGCAATCCATTACTCTCATACTAGCAACTAGTACACATCTTTTAATTTAGCTAAACATTTATACTTCATTTAAAATATACAATCCTCCATACATACACATATACTTGAAATTTAAAATATCCTAACCTCATGCTCATTACAATTCTAGGGTCTTGCCCATTGTTTTCATAATATACAAAATTTCTACAAGTTTATTTCATATGTCTTAGGGCTTATTCCCTTGTACAACTCAAAAATATGCCCTAAGGGCCAAATATCCTCCATGATCCATGTCCCCTCCATTCTTTAAACCTTTTTCAAGTCTCAAGTACCGGGAACCTCATCTGTAATATATTGCCCATAAAGGGTCAACACAACTACTAGTATGACATAGTGCTAATGCAAGGAACAAAGTTACGACGTGGCATGTGTAAGTGTACATTTATAAACTATAACCCCTCGATCCCTCAATGCTATGCTATGGCAACATGCATGACACACATATGCAACTCTATGCTACACCCATGTCTCGCTTCACAGTCCTTCCCCGTCAACCTACGAGGATTGTCGTATGTCTCGCTTCACGGTCTGCCCCCGTTAACCCTCGAGTACTGTCATTGGCTAGATTTTAGATTTTTCACCACAGGATCTACACCCTCATAATGCATAGCACCAAAGTGCTCAACCCATGCTATGTTTCCAAAAATTCAAGTATGCCAAGATGCCTTGATTTTTCTATGCAAGTTCAATGAAACATTTTATCAAACATATGGAATAAGCCTTAAATCACGCATCATCCATAAAGTAAACTTTCACTTCCAAACCACAAAAATTCTTCCACATGAACATATGCTATATACAATCAATTTAAACACATGCTCATGTTACATGTTCACTATCTTAACAATTCTCAAAGAACACATAATTACACCAAGCATCAATGTATTAAATAAACCATATCTTCCAAAACACAAGACCTATCCACATGAACATAAGCCACAATACAATAATTTAAACATATATTCAAGTTACATCTTCATCATTTTGACAAATTCTCAAAGAACTCAAAGAACACACAAGTACACAAACTATCAACTCTAGGTTTTCAAAGCAACTACATCCTAAGTGACTTTCTAACAGCAAATAAACATATAAATCATTCAATCAACTTATAACACACTCCTAAACTTAACCCTATTCCTTACTTAGCAAAATATCATACCTAAAAGGGTTTTTCTCAACCCTAGGGAGCTATGTTCACTTTGCAGTTGAACCAATCAATGAGAATGTAGCTCTTGACGTGGGGAACAACTTCCTAGAAGGAAGCCTTGTGAGATTCCAAGGCTAGAAATGTGTTTTGGAAACTTGAAAGTTGAAAAACCCTAAGTTTTCTTCATCTTTCTCTCCATGCACGACCTACAGCTCCTTTCTCAGACCAATTCTGTATATTTTTCAGCCTAAGTGCTCTATTTATACTAAAGGGGCCAAGGGGTAAAAAAACCTTTTTCCCTTTAATGAGTTCGGGACTCCGTTACACTACAACTCGTCCCGAAGCGCCTCAATTCGATATTTTATTTTAACCAAAGTTCTTAAAATTATTTTAAATAAAAATTCTTCAAAAAATTTATTTTCGCCTGCGGGCGGGTTTGGCCGGTTCCACCTGGGATGCCCTTTTGGTCTAATTTTTCAAACTATCTCCGATTAGGATCAAATTCTCACAGGAGGCATATTTTAACATTCTAAGCATGTTTTTTTTCCATGGCATACTCAAATTATGCTCTTAAACATGACTTATGCCTAAATGATGCATGTATAGCGCTTTACCAACAAATAGTGCATGAATAATGCCTACCGGCAAAAATGAAAAATTTACCCTGATTTTTTAGATCTTTAAAATAATTCGCTAATCAGATTTAACACCTTTATCAATGATACAATATTACAAATACCTATTATCTGATCAGCCTTACAGAGTACGCATTCAAACCATAACTTGGAGTTCACATCATCAATACTATTCATAAGCTCGCCACTAGCTCTAGTACTAGCCCTATTCACCCCATTTTGTTTCTTCTCTTATAGGGCTACCTGAAAAATAGATATAAATATGGAGTAAGCTAACTTAGCTTAGTAAGTAAATCTCCTCGCTTTGCTATGGATCAGAGTTAGTCCAACAATAAGGATGTGAGCAATAGCAAATAAGGGTACAATATCATAATAGAAACCAACAGATACAATGTCACAATAGCCAGTCACCAGATATGTGAATCAATAGGAATGACCCGTAGGTCCCAAAGGCACATCCCAAAGCAGAGGACGAATCAACAACATGGATTGGCCTATACAATAGTTAGCTACCACAAATCACAAGATAGTAAATCGAGCCCAAAATAAGCAAGCAAGCATATCATCAATCAAATAGTGCATCATCAGATAATCCAAGGATAAGCTCACAAGGCCTATTAACAACCAAAGAGTACATCATCAAATATATCTAAGGATAGGCTTGTGATCGGTGCAAAACTACAAGTGCACAGTATTGTAGTTTTATAGTAAAGTGATAAGAAGAGTATCGTCCTCAGGGATTGGTGTCTTACTTTTGACAAGTACCAAAATTAAACTAATCTCGACTTTATTTAGAAAATTCACTAAGATCTTTGTAATTGCAACTGAAAATAAAACTAATGCAAAGAAAATACTTAAATGAAAAGAGAGATGTTGTTCAAAATTCAAATTAATGGGAAAGAAGAATTCTAGGAAATCGATTTCACCTAATTTCTCACTATGCTTTACTTATCTAACTAATTGAATTTAATGCTTCATGTTTGTTAGCAAATCTCTAAATCATCCAAAAGCCTCTTTCGACAGTCAATTGGACACTATTCTTGTTCATTATTTACACAAGAGTATGCAAATTAATAACGCAAGAATGTACGAAGACCAATGATTTTTTTTCAATACTACATAAGTTCATATAAGTCTTTCGATCTCTATATTTACCTATGCTAAAATATTCAAGATCCATCCTATAATTCCCTCTTTCGACAACAAATCACAAGATTAAAATCATCTAATTAGTGGTCAGTTAATTAGAAGCATTAATTTCAGAATAAATCAAACAAACATGAAAGAAAAATACTTCAATTTAGCATAGAAAAGTAAGCATAGTTCAAAACTAGACTACATCGTTTTCCTAGAATAAATAAAAATTAGTTCATGCTATAAATTAATTTCAACAATAACGAATTCACCATGATGTTTTTTATGAGAGAAACGAAAAAAATTTGAACACTAAAAAAAAAATTGTCGCAGCAGTCTAGCGTGCAGTGTTCTTCTAAGCCGTTGGCGTCACAGCCGCACGTCCTTGTGCTCTTGATCAGCGCCACTTTTTCTTTTTCCTGCTTCGTTGCTTGCGCCGTTTCTGCTTTTGTTTTTCTCTTCTCCCTGCGCGCCGCACACACCTTGATCTCCCCTTTTTT
>CM018042.1:15344708-15494708 GCA_008638375.1 Nyssa sinensis | reverse complement strand
TTGCAACTGAAAATAGAACTAATGCAAAGAAAATACTTAAATGAAAAGAGAGATGTTGTTCAAAATTCAAATTAATGGGAGAGAAGAATTCTAGGAAATCGATTTCACCTAATTTCTCACTATGCTTTACTTATCTAACTAATTGAATTTAATGCTTCATGTTTGTTAGCAAATCTCTAAATCATCCAAAAGCCTCTTTCGACAGTCAATTGAACACTATTCTTGTTCATTATTTACACAAGAGTATGCAAATTAATAAAGCAAGAATGCACGAAGACCAATGATTTTTTTTTTCAATACTACATAAGTTCATATAAGTCTTTTGATCTCTATATTTACCTATGCTGAAACATTCAAGATCCATCCTATAATTCCCTCTTTCGACAGAAAATCACAAGATTAAAATCATCTAATTAGTGGCCAGTTAATTAGAAACATTAATTTCAGAATAAATCAAACAAACATGAAAGAAAAATACTTCAATTTAGCATAGAAAATTAAGCATAGTTCAAAACTAGACTACATCGTTTTCCTAGAATAAATAAAAATTAGTTCATGCTAAAAATTAATTTCAACAATAACGAATTCACCATGATGTTTTTATGAGAGAAACGGAAAAAATTTGAACACTAAAAAAAATACTGTCGCAGCAGTCCAGCATGCAGTGTTCTTCCAAGCCATTGGCGTCACAGCCCACGTCCTTCTACTCCTGATCAGTGCCACTTTTTCTTTTTACTGCTTCGTTGCTTGCACCGCTTCTGCTTTTCTTTTTCTATTCTCCCTGCGCGCCACACACACCTTGATCTCCCTTTCTTTTCTTTTTTTTTTTAACAACCTCAAATAGCACCTTTTATATTCCAGCCCTACCCACCAAGGCTGCTTTTATGCTGGGCTTGGTTTTTTTTTTTTTGTCCTTTTACATTTCAGCCACCCCATCCACTTTTTCTTCTTTCTTGCTTTTTATTCCAGCCCGGACCCACCATGCTTCTTTTGTCTTTTGTCTTCTTTTTTTCTTTGGTCCAGCCGTAGCAAAGCCACAAATTCCTTCCTTTTTTATTTTTTTTCTTCTGTTTCTTCTCAACTGCACCTCCCAGCCGCACTAGCAGCTTCTTTCTTTTATTTTGGATGGCTGGTATACATTTGAGATGGTCATTGAATTAAGGAACTCACGGGTTGCTTCAATTTCTTCAAATCTGAAATAAAATTTAAATAATGACCATGAAGCTTAAAATCATTTAGAAAATAAATAAAAATAAACTTAAGTTTAAAGTCAAGAGGTAATAAAATATTATAAATTATGCAAGTCATCAGCTTGCAAAGCATATCAATAATTCAAGAGTGTATCATCAGAACATCAATAAGCGGAATAAGATACTAATAGAATAGATGTTGTCACATATAGAGCCCGGCATACCCTTAGAAGTACTCATCGAGGTCCACTTCCCCTTCGAACCCCTGGATAGCACCTAACATACCCTCAAAAGCGCTCAACTAGGTTTACTCCCCCTTCAAACCACTAGATAGCACTAGAGCTCTGTACATATATCATGTCCTCCGAGGACTAGGTGTTAGGCTCACTCCCAAACACCGATCAATCATCCGTAAATCAGATGGACGTTGTGACTGATCATAACTTCGACACTCATAAACATATCATGATCATCATAATTCCACAAGCAATGTACAAATTTGTGGAATAGCAAATTCTCAACAGTGAGAGGCGTAATAATTTCTCAATATACAAGCAAGTATAAAAATGGACAAATAAGTACCTGAGGATATTGGCAATCAATTTCTTAACAAATCCACAATGTAGAACAAGCATCAAATTATGGAGATCATAAATGTCAAGTATGTATAGATTACGAATTAGCAGCATCAAGAAATAAACTGTGGCATGGCTAGGAATACCACATGCTAGAGTTCGGGTTTACTTTGTCATGCCCTGAATTTCTACGAACCCGGGGGTGAGTGAAACGAAACTAAAAGAAAATAAAATAAAGGACAATCTAACGGATTCAACCCAACTTACATTCATTTCCTTCAATGTACATCCATGTAAAGCATAGTCAATAAAACATTCAACATGTCATTCGGGCTTAAGCCCCACATCACAAAATATGCCCCCACGGGCCAAATATCCTTCTAAGCTCATATCTCCTCCACTCTGCAAGACTTCCTCAAGTCTCAAGTGCCGGGAACGTCATCTGTAATGTGTTATCCCACGAATGGGTCAGCTCAACTGCTGGTATAATATAATGCTAATGCCAGGAATAAAATTAAGGGCGTGGCATGTGCAAGTGTACATTTTTGTCTATATGTCATTCAATATCATCATACAATGCACTAGCAATAATCTACATGTCATCCAACTCATTAACGTAACTTAAGGCGTGACATGTGCAAGTGTACATTTATCTCTACATGCATTCTAAATCATCCATGCAATGTGATAACAATAATCCACATGCCTTCCAAATCATTCATATTATGTAATAGCAATAACCCACATGCCATCCAAATTATCCACGCAATGTAATGACAATGCCCATGAAACACCCACACAGCTCTATGCCACAACCATGTCAACTCTATGCCATCATGTCAACTCTACGCCATCATGTCAACTCTATGCCATACATCATGCCTCGTTTTCGGAACACATCCGATGGAAGCTGAGTACCAATACAATGTCTCATTTTCGGAACATATCCAATGGAAGCTGAGTACCATGTCTCATTTTTGGAACATATCCGATGGAAGCTGAGTACCATGTCTCGTTTTCGAAACACATCCGATGGAAGCTGAGTACCATGTATGCACGACACCAAGTACCCAACACACACTATGCTTTCAATGAATCACACCATGCCAATAAGCCTTGATTCCATCATGTACTAATACAATCCCAATGAAACACTTCCTTCCAACACATGGAATATATTTCGAATAACCCATTCCACTTAAAGCAACCACAACATCTAAATTATAAAACCTCTTTCACATGAAAGTATATACTATATGATCAACGTAAATACATACTCAAGTCATGTGTTCACAATCTGAACAACTCTCCAAAAAAACATAAATCACGTACAACACCAACACATAGGACAAATCAAATCTCTACAAGGCAACGAGGAGCATATAAGCAAAGCATCTTATCCACATATGAAGCATGCTTTAGAGGACGTATTACACAATAACATTCTGATCTCGAAATCCCTTCATCAAGGGTACATGTTATACATAGTCCATTTAAACGCATGCTTTAAGTTACATATGTCATAATTTCAAAAATTCTCGAATAATATAATTCACACATTATGCTAACACATGCGATATACATATAGTCATGATCCACATCTATCACTTACCCAAACTTTCAAAAATATAATAAGAAACCCATGCACATATAACCAATTAAACAAACATGTGAATCATCAAGTCAACATGGCAATGCATTCCTAACTTAATCCTATTCCTTACTTAACACAATATATCATACCTGATGGGTTGGTCTCAACCCTAAGAAATCGTACTCGTAGTGTAGCTGAACTACAGTGAAAATGCAGAAGGTCAGACCACCTTTTCCTTGCCTTTCCGCGTTCCTAAAATCATGAAATACAACTCAGTTCAATTGCTACTTGAATTATGCTATTCATCAAATTTTATGTCTTTATTTTATGAGTTCCTAATTTGCCAAATTAAACTCTACTTTCGAGTCTGGAACGTCGAAGAAAATTGGTTTGGGCCTTCGCGGAATTTAATTTGGACATCCGAGCCAAAAAGGGTAAAACGGTCATTTTGCACTTTCACGGGTCCTCACATCCCGAGACCTCTTTTCACAAATCGTACCACACGGTTGAGTCTGAAATGTTCCGAGATAATAAAAATTCACTTATTTGTTCACTTTAATCAGGAGTTCGTTTGATTCCCTTTTAACTTAGAGGTGTTTTGGTAATTTTTAAGGTTCCTGCGAGTCTTTTTCGGAACTCCGTCTCGTGAAACGGACCTCACCATTAAACCCAGAAGGTCCAAAATAGTAATTTCTCATTATTTATTCGACTAATTTACGCATCGGAATTTAATTTGAAATTTATTAATTTAAATCACTTATTTATATTAATTAGTGTAGCTAATACATATAGTATTTGAGCCCAAACATACCACATGTGCCTTGGTGGCATAGTGGCTAAGCTTCTCACCCTTTTTCCCTGAGTCACAGTTTCAATTTTTACAATTCTGTTTTCTATTTTTTTCATTTACTGTACACTTTCAAGTCAATCGTTGGATAGCTTCTCCTTTTCAACCAAACACTTCCCAAACTCAAATTTAAAATTTTACCCATGATGTAACAGTGTTGGGCAATCATCTGAATGGGTGGGCCGGGTCGGACTCGACCCGGTTTGACCCAAATCAAGGAACAAAATCTCAGCGTGTTCTTCTTCCCCACGAAACCCCATTTCTTTTTTTTTTTTTATCAACACCAAACCCATTTCCTTCACACAAAAACCTCAAATCTATTATTTTCAATACAATTTATATATGTATTATTCTTCACAAAGTGTTTCTTAACGTTTACTTTATCATTACACACAAAGATCCACAGCCGAATGACTTACCTTACGATTCGAGCTTCTCTCTTAACTGGACAATCGAAACTGAATTTCTTCCTAGATTACAACGCCAATCGCCCCTCGGTTCGTACTCAGTGCCATCATCGAAATCCTCCCTTCCAAAAATCTCAGCCACTGTCTGATCAACGGCCCCACGATACCACGCCGTTGCTAACCCCAAACCCATCGCTGCTCCGTCGCCCACCGCCCCTCTCTCATTTGGTTTCTATCAACACCAATGGGTCCTCAACCCATTTCGAATTGGCCAGCGATTTGGAATCCAATAGCCAACGCAACCCACATCCCCTACACATCCATCCAACGCTATGACCCAATCTTACATATTCCGGTTTCGGGTTTTCGAATTCACAACCAACCAATCCTTAAACAGGTTACAGAGACCTCCCATGTTCTAGGCGATGACAAGCGTGTGGAAGAAACTTGGAGTTTGTCTTTTGGGTTAGTGTTGCTGATTCGAAGTCCACGACTGTGGCAAATCCGACAACCCAGGCAATCTCTGGTTTCTTTTCGAAAAGGGTCTGATTATGGATTCAATGAGAGAGCCGATCTGATTGGAACAATGGAAATCCGGGCAGGGGTCGGCCGTAAAAACTGAACTTGGTGTAGCCGATTCTGTCACTGTTGATTTCAGGGTTGATGGTTGGGTCGGTAGTCGCAGAACATGGTTCCATCATCTCGTTAGAAAGAATATTGAACACCTTGTATGATTCCACAATCGTAGGGACGACTGAAAATGCCGGAGATGTTGCCGGAGGTGCCTGAGTCTCCGATCTTTATGGCGACACGCCAGGATTCCCAAAACGCTTCCTCTCTCTTGGCTGCTCTCTAAAATCAGACCTACTCTCACTGTTCTGACTTGCCACCCCTATGTCCTGAAATCCTCTCACACACACAATCACACCCACCACTCTTCTTTGAGTGTTACACACTCAAACTCCACACACACACCCACCACACATCTATGGTGGTCCACATATATACATACATACGTAACATATAAAAAAAAAAAAAATCTTCATTCCAAAAATTTTTTTTTTTTTCAGGTCATTACATACTTACCTTGGGTTTTTAACATTGCATTCTACGCAGTTACCATAATAGCTATCCCATAACTCTCTTCCCATTTTTCATCGTTTGGGTGATCCAATAATCACGGATAAAAAATACATAGCATAAGGAATCAAAATTCATTCTAGCCTTAAACTTTATTATTCAGTGTCTTAAGTTCTTTTGAACTTAGTCTATTTAATTAAGGGTTTTCAATTTTCTATTGAGGGTTCCCTGATGCCGTATAACTTATTTGGCCATTCAAGGGCATTATGGTAATTTACCCTTTTCAATATTCCATATTTCTCCGTATACGATTTACGTATTCAAACTCCATTTTGAGTATATTTGGTCCTCATAACATTTATGTGGACTTATTAATTTCATTTTTATACTTCTGGTAGCTTCATTAAGTCCTAAGGACGTATTCCTCATTTTTTAATTTGTTATCGGGTCTTATTTTTCTCAAAGAAACATTATTGTTAAGTCAGGAGTATCGAATATAATTAATTTAGGCTTTTCGGATCTTAATTTGCTTATTTGTGACTTACATTAAGTCTAGGGGTACTTTCATAATTTTATACTTTTTGCGTGTCATATTTTTTAGTACTTCATTTGCTAAAATGGAATCTACCGTTGAGTCTGGTGGTCCAAAATAGTCAAGATGGGCTACCTTTTATATTTAATTGGCCCCAAATATCATTAGGGGTAAATGATAATTTGACATTTTGAGTGTCTCTATTTTCGGGACTTCATTTCATAAAATAGATCCCTCCATTGGGTCCGGAATGTCCCAAAATGCTAAGGAATGTATTTTTACAGTCATTAGAATCCAGCTGATCACTTAATTGATCATTAGGACGTATTTGGAATTACTCTAGCTTGCCTATCTATATTTTTGGGGATTTAATTTCACAAATAGAACTCCTCCGTTGAGTCCAGAATGCCCATAAATATTGGGCTACACAATTCTTTTATTTTAATCGACCTTTATTTGGCATATTTTTGGTCTAAGGGAATTTGGTAATTTTTCCTAATTTAAAAAAGGATTTAAAAATAATTTATACTTATTTTCTAGGCCAATTCGTAATTTAACAAAAAGTCTTGGGGATCATAAACTAATTTTAGAAAAGGTTAGGGTTCTAAACAGAATTTCAGAAATAAAGGTTCAAAATCGTCTGATTTAGGGTTCAATCAATTGAACCGGTCCAAAACTCCTAAAAACCATCTGGTTCACTTCCTTTCATTATATCATACTAACGTCATAATGACATCAGCTTCATTAAACAAAACAACAACATTTTGTTTTAAGTTGAGATCCGTTTTAAACGGTCAGGACCCAACCCAAATTCGAAAACCCGACCTATAACCCAACACTATTCATCGTCCTTACCAATTAGGGTTTACTGTAGCACTGAAATCCCTAAGCTTTCTTTCCTATTTCGTGACGTTTTACGAATTCAATCAATCTATTTTCCATCCCAATCAACTTCCCTAAGCCCCTTCTTCTCTTTGGTGCTTATTTCATGCCTCAAAACAGTCTAGAAGCTTGGTTCAAGCTCCAATAATGGCAATTGTAAATCACCTATTGCATGCTCATTTCTTCACCGTTTCATGTGTGGTTGACTAGTTGTATTCCTTTTGTCAAGGGGTTTCATTCCCTATTCTAAAAATTAGGTTTTAAAGTTGATTCATAAGGTTTGATCTCAAAACGAAAACCTGAAACTCATTTTTTTAGGCTCATCTTCGAGCTTCATGGTTGTGGTCTAGTGGATTCATGACTCTTATGGTGTCTAGTTTCAGTCTCGACCAACAAATCTTGGTTTGGTTAAGGTCAGAGCAGACCCAGTTTTCTCGATGGTCTGTCAATGGCAACTTAGGGTTTTCTCAAGCTAAACTGTTCAATTTTATTTCTATTTTCTTCCCTTGTCAAGTACTAATTGCATACATGCTTTGAAAAAAACTCTTAAAACTAAATTAAAGGAAAACTTTTTGAGGAGAGAGAAAGTATCACTCACCATTAATGATAGCTTGACCATATTTGCTTGGTCTCTGCCTTGCGGCCAAAATAACTCGAAGACCTTCATCTAGTCATTGCTAGCATTGCATGTGTCTTAGCTTCCCTCTTCTTCTTCTTATCATTCTTCTTCTTCTTCTTTTCTCTCCCTCTCTCTCCCTCTTTCTCTCTATTGGTCACAACATGCACACACGTATACCTTACTGCACACACACTGCTATATACACAACACTCAACCTCACTTCTGATCACACGCAACTCTCCATACTCATGACCTACATGTACTTATATAGCCTAGGTGTGTATATATATATATGTATGTATATATAGTCTGCATGAGTTTTTATTGGTGGGAGAGGGAAGGTGGTCCAATTGTAACAACTCGCATCCACTCAGCAACATATTGTCTGCTTTGGCCCGAGCGCGCAGCTCCATCGGCCTCACGGCTTTAAAAAGCGTGTTACTAGGGAGAGGCACAATCTTACTTATGAATACCTCTGCTTTTCCTTCCCTAGGCAATGTGGGATGGACTTAATGCCTCCTTCCCCCTTTTGGATCGCTGTCCGTAGCGAGGTTCTGGCTGGGCCTCGCCACCACCACTCTTCCAGCTGGGGCATGCTCTGATACCATTTGGAGGCACTAAGTTCATCCTACATCGCATGGGGAAGGGAAAACAGAGGTAGTCATAAGTAAGGCTATGCCTCTCCGTAACAACACACGTTTTAAAGCCGTAAGGCTGATAGGGCTATGCGCTCGAGGCCAAAGCAGACAATATATTGCGGAGTAAATGTGGGTTGTTACACCACTAGGGTGCTGTCACTTCAAATTTGAGTATTCAGATTTGGGAGTTTGATATGGTATATATACATTTTAGGTGAGACATATAACACAAAGGTGCTTGTAGCCAAGTTGGCTTACCGTTTGGGCATAAGTCTTTGCTAAATATTTGGTCTAGGGATCAAATCCCTTGGCCTTCCCTTTTGCCTCATTTTTTTCCCATTTTCCTTACTTATGCCTTGTTTGACATTTTGGGTGCATTTCTTGAATTTTTAAAATTACATTTTAATTGCCTTAAAGTCCCTTGGTATTCTTACCACATTTTTTATTCTTGCAAGCTTCTGCTTCATGTTATTAATTTTATTTTCAACA
Organism: Nyssa sinensis; assembly: GCA_008638375.1. Lineage (NCBI taxonomy): Eukaryota > Viridiplantae > Streptophyta > Magnoliopsida > Cornales > Nyssaceae > Nyssa > Nyssa sinensis. The sequence goes on along the minus strand of CM018042.1, from coordinate 15,485,855 downwards.
TGCTTCATCATGTTTGGTTTATGCCGAAACCATATTATTTTTATCAAGAAATTCTCAATTTACTTGTATTTCTTCGATTTCGTAAATTTGAAATCTTATCGGCTTCTATGGCCTTCATTGTCTCGCCTCGATGTATTTAAATATATTTTAATTATTCTAATAGTTTATCATAATTATCAGAATAATTCTAATTAAACGTGCTCCCTTGTGTGTTATGCTAAACTTGTTTAAGTACACTTCGTGCACTAGTTTCTCACATTTCCTTGTGTGTTACTCCTCAATTAACACTTATCATAATTTCCTATCAAATCATTGCCCTCGGCATTACATTGCATCTTCACATCGGTCGTCTCTAATTTAGACTTAATTATTTTTCATCATTTATATATATATATATATATTTGCTTTCGTATTTACGAGTCACTTGTTATATCTAGCATTGCCCATGGTCATTAAGCATATTAACTTATGATAATTGCCATTATCGTTAATTGCTTTGCTTAATTGGGTCGAGATGTTACATCCTACCCCCCTTAACATGATTTTTGTCCTCAAAATTCGAATGCTCCTACCTAGAAAGCTCTATTCCCTTTCATGCAAATTTCATTATCATAGTTCACCTTTTAATCTGTCTCTTGGAATTATTACTGGCATTATAGATACTGCATCTTCAAAAAAGAAGATTTTTATACAAGGTTCACAATTCTTTTGTATTCCTCTTCGTTTTAATTCAATAGTGATCTTGAAAGTCAAGGATTTGTCTTTTAACTTTCTCGAGACTTTAAACTTTAAGTCTCCAAATTTTAGTATTAACATTCCAATGCGTATTTCTTTACTTCTCAGATCTATGGCTAGGGGTCTATTACTTTCATTACTCACCTCGAGTCATCTTTTTAGTTACTTGACTATTTCCCCTTGTTACCAGTATCTTGACTAGTCCTACGACTAGTCGTTATATTAATCTCATTTGGTACTAAGTCATGATTACATTACTGTTCATGGTCTCCTAACCTCTGTTGGTGTTGTATGGCACATCATGTGCCAGGTAAAGGTATCCAATAACTTGATCTTTTCTTTTCTATCCGTTTCTTTGGTAATGGTTATAGGAAGTCAACGGTGTTAACTAGACTACACTACTTCCATCGTTTAGAGTGTTTTGAATTTCTCATTTACGTACTTTAGTCTTTGCTAAGGATAGAGTCTTGATTGATTTACATTACTCCACTTGATTTCATATGGAGGCTTAGAATAATGATCAAGGAGGAAAGATCAGAGTTTCACCTGTCTGAAGCTTATACACAGCTTTTTTCCCCTCTTGTCAATTTCCTTTCAATTTCCCTTTAGCATTTTCAGCGTCATATTCCCTTTTTGTTTTCATGAACATCTTTTGGTTCGTGCCAAGATGGTTTACACGTATTCGCTTTGCATTACAATATTTTTCCCATGCACGCGGGTAACCTTAAGTTTATTCAAAATTTTTATTTGTGATTCTCAATCACGTGTCTATTTCTAAAAGTTACTCAAGTTGAAGATTTATCAATCTCCTTTTCGTTTTAGTGTATATATTTCATTAACACACCTGCCTTTGTTTTCGAATTCGTATGGATTCATCTTTTTAGATAGGTTGAGGAAATTTAGTTCCTCCATTTCTCTCAAATTATGGACTGCAACAAAGGCCTTTTATTTCTTGCTCATAATTGAGCTCTTCACAGATTTTGATTTCTCATTCCTTCATGGATTAAAGTATAGTACATATACTTAGTGTCACGCCCCGAATTCCAGCGAACCCGAGGCGCGAGTAACGAGACAAAAGAAAATAAAATAATAAAGGAATAAAAGATAATTAAGGACGATTACATACATTCTACATACTGTTCGGATAAATACATAAGGTCTAGTCCATTTCTTCACCACTTACAAAATAAAATACAGTCGCGGGCTTATGCCCTTACACAATATCAAAAGCGCCCCTTGGGCCTAACATAGTCCTTAATCAGTTCATCTCCGCGTCTCGTACAGCTGGGACATCATCTGAAATGTTTGCCCCACTAAAGGGGTCAGCTCAACATGCTGGTACAATATAATGCTAATGCAAGAAACAGAACTAAGGTCGTGGCATGTGCAAGTGTACAGTTATTTCTATATGGCATTCGATATTATGATGGCAGCATATAAACAATATGCAGTATATGAGCAGTATGCGTGACACACCCATGCAACTCTATGCCACCCATGTCTCATGATACGGTCATTCTCCGCTGGCATGAGTACCGCCGCGTATGTCTCGCTTCACGGTCCGGAATCCGTCAGGCAGGCAAGTACCTATTGGCCGATTTTGGGTTTTTCACCACAGGATCTGCACCCTCATAATGCAAAGCACCAAGTGCTTACCCACACCATGTCCAAGGAATTACACTATGCCAATATGCTCTGATCTCATCATGTCACAATGTAATCTCAATGAAGCATCTCATTCATACATTAAGCATGCTTTCAAGTACACAATTCATAATATCAGCAGTTCTTCAAAGCATATAATTCACACACCACACTAACACATGCGATATACCCATAATCATCATCCAACTTAACAAGATAGCACGTAGCACATAAGCATGTAAACACTCAGGCAAACATGTGAACAATCAATGCAACAAAGCAAGTATTCCTAATCTCAATTATATTTCTTACTTAGCACAATATATCGTACCTGATAATTGATCTCAACTCAAGAAGGTGTACTTGTGGAAGGGTAGAATCACAATGAGAATACCGGAGGTCAGATCACCTTCTCATTGCCCTCCTCGTGTCCCTAAAATCATAACAGGGATTCAGTTCATTGTTATTTGAATTATGCTATTCATCAAATTTTATGTCTTTAATTCATAAGTTTCTATTTTGCTAAATTAGACTCTACCATTGAGTCCGGAACATCGAAGAAAATAAGTTTAGGCTTTTGTAGAATTCAATTCGGATACCTGGGTTCAAAAGGGTAAAATAGTCATTTTGCACTTTACACGGGTCCTTACATTTCGTGACCTCTTTTCATAATTCGGACTCCACGGTTGAGTCCGGAATGTTCAAGATAATAAAATTTCACTATTTGTTTACCTAATTCGGAGTTCGTCTGACAGTGTTTCGAGTTAGGGGCATTTTGGTAATTTTAAGGGTTACTACGGGTCTTTTATTTTTCGGGACCCCGTCTCGTAAAACGGACCTCACCATTGGTCTCGGAATGGTCGAGATAGTCAAAATACACCTATGACTTGTCCCATTTGGACTCCGGGATGTTTTTGAATATTTAATTAATTAAATTAATTTAATTAAATAATTAATTAATTAATTTAATTAATATTTTATTAATATTTTAATCAGGTGGGTCAAAGTGTAATTTCTAATAGTTGGGGGGTCAATTCGTAATTTCTGAAAGTTCAGGTTAAGGTTCAAATTCAAAAGGTTCAAATCCAAAGGGTTCAAATTCCAAAAAAAGGTTCAAATTAAAACTAGTTTAATTTGTTATTCTAAATCAGGTTAACCAAACAAGGGATAGGGTTAAAACTGGGATAGGATATCCCTGTCTCCAATTCAATTTTCAATTTCAATTTATTAAACATGCAACCAAACAGACCCATTTGGGTTTTTAATTTAAAACAGGGAAGCGACACGTGGCAGGGGCGGACCGGCCCAAGCCCAACCCGACCCGACCCAAGCCCGGATCAGCCCCCTTCGTCCCCGACTTTCCGGCGGTGAACCAGTAGGGTTCCGGCGCCTTCTCCGGCGCCGGCGACCGGATTCCGGCAAGTTTTCAAGGTTTTTAAAATGTCATTTTCTTCCATTCTTCCCCTAGATTCCTTCCCTACCCTTCATTTCCCTCAAAGCCTCTTCAACCTTCACGAAATAGAGCTCAAAGGCCCATGGCCGAACCTCCGGCCAACTGTATAATTCCTATTTCATGCTCATTTTTCCATTGTTTTTCATCATTTCTTTTTCTACTCTCTTTCTGCACCTCATAAGATTATTTTTAGGTCATTTCAATATGGTTTCTCACATAAAATGACAAGGTTCAACCTCCATGGCCGAGACCTGCAAACCCCCTTTTCTCCTTCATCTTTCAACCATTTTCCTTCATTCTTTTTGCAAAATAATGCTTATAACATGCTCTCTAAGATTCAAAAATCAAATCAATTAAATAACTCAAAAACTTAGAAACCGAAACTAAACCCATTTACCTTGAAATCTTGATTTCCTCTCGGTGGGTTGTTTCTTTCCCCCTTCTGTTCCTTTTGGTCACTTCTGCTTCTTCAGAACTCTCTCTCCCTTGCTCTCAGTCTTTTCTTTCTTCTATTTTCTTCTCCAACCGAGACCAACTCCCTTTTTCTCTTCACTTTCTCTCTCTATATCTCTCTCTCTCTCTAACCCTCACAATAGATCTGCCTCTCTCAACTCCCACCACACACACACATACATACAGACTACACTCATACACCTCCAACCACCCTCTTACACACACCATGCCTCCCATGCCTTGTTTGAGTGTATCACACTCAAACCTACACACACACACAACCGGGTACACACACACACACACCTCACACAACCTGATATATATATATATATTCACATTTAAATATACACTCACCTTGTACACATATACACACACAATTAAATTTAAATTATATGTATATATATACATACACATATATACATACATCCATCATAATAATACTAATAATAATAATAATAATAATATTAATAAAAATAATAATAACAACTTGAAAATTTCATTTATTTAAAAAAAAAATTTTCAGGTTGTTACATCCTTCCCTCCTTACAGAAATTTCGTCCCGAAATTTAAAATAACTAAAACAAAAGAAAATACATCACTAATCAAATAACTCGGGGTACCTAGTACGGACCTCGGCCTCACGCTCCCAAGTAGCCTCCTCGACCCCATGATGGTTCCAACGAACCTTGACCAAAGGGATGGTCCTGCCTCGCAAAACCTGGTCCCTCGAGTCTAATGTCTCTACAGGTCTCTGGTCATAAAAAGTGTTGCCCCCCCCTAGCCGAAGATCTACCCAATCTAATACGCGGGAGGGGTCAGGCTGGCACTTCCTTAGCATCGACACATGAATGACATCATGGACTCCTGATAGCTGCGGTGGCAATGCTAGCTTATAAGCCACCTCACCATCTTTCCCAAGAATCTCAAAGGGATCTACAATTTGTGGCGACAGCTCTCACTGCGCCCAAATCTCCTCAAACCTCGTCGGGGGAACATCTTGAGGAACACATGGCCCCCACCTCAAATGACAAGGCCGCCGCCTCCTATCTTCATAACTCCTCTGGTGACTCCGGTTGGCAACAAGCGCTGCCTGATCACTCGTATCTTGTCTGTGGTCCCACGGACTAAGTCGAGTCCCAAAACAACCATCTCCTCTACCCCAGTCCAACACACCGATGAACGACACGGCCTACAGTACAACACTTCAAATGGTGCCATTTCAATACTGGACTGCTAGCTACGGTTGTAGGCAAGCTCTACCAAAAGTAAGGTGATCCTCTCAGCTACCTCTAAAGTCCATAATGCAGTATCTAAGCATGCTCTCTAGGATCTGAATGGTACGCCCTGACTGACCATCAGTCTGGGGATTGAAAAGTAGTACTAACTTAGCTGAGTCCCTAAGGCTGTCTAGAGGTTCTGCCAAAACCGACAGTGAAACGTGGGTCCCTGTCTCAAACAATGGATAAGGGAATTCCATGTAGTCGTACTACCTCTTAACATAATAATGAAAGATCAATGCAAAATGCATTGTAACATGTAGACGTGTAGCCTTACCTATGGATCACTCACCTCTCCCTCAGCCAGGCGATGTGGAATGCATTACCTCCTCCCATTACTATCTCCCCCGTAGGCTTCGCCTCACCGGCAGGCGTGTAGCGGCGTGCAGACATCTCCACACTCCCTGCTAGGGTCTGGTGCTAATCCCATCTGCGACGACTCACTCCACATGGCACAACACATAATGAAATCCTCAAAACACATTGGCTCATCAACGCCAATCCCTTTCGATTTCCATCCAAGTATCACGACTCACCTCAACAATTCAACACAATAAAAAGTAAAGGAGACTCCTCACTGATCACAAGGATATCCCAAGGTCTCTCGCACATGTGACGTTATCTAACCTACCTCAATTTAATCCATGAAATCACCTAGTGATTTATCCCGATGGTATAAATTCACATTATCTGTACCACAATGCAATCTCATCATCCAGTATTTTCTAAGCACCCTAACTACCCACAAGACATCAATAGTACAATCTAAAAGTAAAGCTACCACCTCCCACCTTAGTCTATATATAACCAAGACTAAGTGTCACGTACTAATAAGGACTAGCCTATTCATCTCATGTCCGCATATATCGATTTGGTATACAAATGTAGACTGTGTGGTTTATGTACTCTAATCATGAAACTTAAATCAATATACCAAGGTTCAGAAGACAAAATATTAGTGACGCTCTCTACCAATTTCCCTTACGAACATATATCAATTTTCACACACATGTATCAACGCACACATACAAACACGTTTAAGCATTTTTCTATACATGCATTTATAACAACCAGTCTGTGTATATATAAAAAAAAAAAATGAAGTCATAATCAGAGCACCATAACAGTCACTAAACTAGCATGTATATATAGAGTAAAAGTACAACATTCAATAGCTAATACGTAGCTTACTACTTCAGCACCCAGTATAAAATTTCATTTCAGGAACACACATATAAATAAAATAAGTACATAATCTGTTGTACAGGTAACTAGGCAGATTCCCAATCCCTACGGATATCCAGGCTCATAGCCTATCTTATAGATAACAAACTTATAGTCTACTATTTAGCCTCATCTGTTATACTGTATAAAGGTAAGCATTGAATCTCAGATCATCAACAATCAAGCACACCACACCTTGTACCATCTTACAAACTAAGTTGACAAGCACTCATCTACTCATGTAATCCAAACCAATCCAATTTAACCTAAAGTCTAACCCCCCTTAACCCACAACAAAGTCAATCTAAGAAGGATCTACGGACACCCTATGAAACAAAGAAGATATCTCCCTCAGGAGTACACACCGCCTTTCTTCCCCTATAGCAGCCTATACTCGTCTTAAAGTGTAAATAACCGATCCATCTCTAACGTAATACCAATACTAGCCGCATCAAATAAGATGAAGAATTCAAATAAGGCATGCAGTTAGCTACCTCTATCGAGTAATCTTTACAGATTCTCATCAACGTCACTCTACCCCTAACATCATGTCGACATAGTAAATATGAACAAATGAGATGCACTATGGTCTACCAATATGCCAGTCCATGAACTAAACACAAAAAAAAAAAAAAATGTACCTCAAGGCTCTGAAGGTCCAAAAAGGATAGGTGACTCTAGGCTGACTACTGCATAACGCCACTCTGAGTGGCCTGGTCCTGCCTATCACCCCTCTCACTGAGAGTCTTGGCACTCAATACTGTAGGTGCATGCTGAAAATACGGTGCCAGAGGTCTCTGACCCAATAGTGGCTGTGACAGAGGCACTTGGGTATACTGATAGTAATGTGGCTCTTCTAAGTCCTGGGAAATCGACCTCTGGGGACAATTGGCCCTAACATGGCCAGTCTGGTGGCATACAAAACAAGTTCGTGGAGTCCCCCGTCCTTGACTCTGTACTGGTGATGGAAATGACTCCTGACTAACCTCGACCCTCTGTCTCAGGCTAGGGTCCCTCAAAGGACAAGTGGCCATCTTGTGGCCAGGCTGTCCACAAATAAAACAAATAATGGTCCCTTGGGATGTGTATGTGAATGTTGAAGAAGTACTAGTCTGGGACCTCTTCAATAGTCTCCTACCAGTGTGAGTATGGGCGGGTATAGATGTCCGTGCAGCAGCAGCACGGGCTCGAGACCTCTTCGATGGCCTCTTACCAGCGTATATCGGGGTAGACCTAGGGATCTGTGCTAGAATCGCCTCGCTCTGGGTCTGGGGCTTTCTGACTCCTCTAAGCTCAGCCAACTCTCTCTCAGCCCTGACCGCTCTCGTCACTACCTCCTGTATAGTGTGAAGGCATTCCCGCATAATGGTCGCTACGTCCCCAGAACCACTAGTCTGCCCTACCTCCACTGGAGTAGGTGTAAAAGTGACGGCCTCCTCAACTGCAACATCTGTCGAAGCAGCAGCTTGGGGCCAACTATGCCACGGTGGTGCAGTGGTCCTAGGCTCATTGTGTCTAGGTGGTATATGTCTGGGAGTAGCTCGTCTCAGTGGCATGTCTACAAACCCAAAGAGAAGAAAAAATTAATAACCCATTAAACACAGGTATTAAAAGAACATTAAGTAAGTACATGTCAACGCTTCACAATTTCGAAGTAACAATCACAATATATCATGACACACTTGCCTAATCAATACCTACATAACTAATGTCGACCATCCCTACTCGTTTGTTACACTAAACAATTTATACCGAGTTCTAACATAGCCCCCTACTAAGAAGGATTTTATCTAAACAATGTAATACACGCATACTTAAACATTTGAACACTAGCAAGGTTTTAACTCCCAGTGAATACTATCCAAAACAATACATCTCTCAACAACCAGGGTTTAACACAAGAACAGCTTTAAAAAATCTAAAGATAAACACTCTAAGCATCCATCTATACACACAAGGCTCCACAAATCCAAATCCTTGTTCTAGCATTTTAAAGTTTGATGTGTCTTTTATTATCTCTTACTTTTATAGCTAGGTGATAACCCTTCATGGATTACAGCTCCTTTCATTACTTGCTGATGGGGTACCATCCATCAGCTGTAACTCAAGACCTGAGACCAATCCAGCTTGTATAAATATCACAGTCATAGTATTATAACCCATGAAAATTAGTTACTAACCTAGCACACTCATATAGAATCCACAAACAATGGTCAACCAGGTAAACAACCAGGTTCACAACCTGCCTCCTAAGTAACTAGGCATAATGTCTATCGCGTAGATAACTAAGTGCACAACCTACACTTCAAATAACTAGGCACACCGTTTATCCCATAAAGTATACGGTCTATTACATAGATACGAGTTTCTAATCTTAGTCAACCACTACCGCAAAAGAAAATTTTGTCTGCTCCCTATCTACCGGGAAGTCAAGTATAGTGCATACTCGTGCACACCAATGCAACATGTGTACCTAAAATATTTGAGCTAAAAGCTCAGTCATGTTCTTATCAGCAACTAGGGAGTACATATAGCATGTCATAATATACACTGAATAGATTCTCACACATTAAACATGTCATGCATCTTACCACATTAAATCACGTAATCATGCATCATAACATATCATCAATCAACACGTAATCACAACAAGTCATGCATCAGGACATATAAAACCACGTAGCACACAAGATCCTATCACATGCTGCTAAAGGTTCACACTAAGTCTCATTCTTTTCTCTAGGGTCTCATGGTGTTAAACAACACCCCACGGTCTCTAGGTATTCGAACCTAAGCTCTGATACCACGTTGTCACGCCCCGAATTCCAGCGAACCCGAGGCGCGAGTAACGAGACAAAAGAAAATAAAATAATAAAGGAATAAAAGATAATTAAGGACGATTACATACATTCTACATACTGTTCGGATAAATACATAAGGTCTAGTCCATTTCTTCACCACTTACAAAATAAAATACAGTCGCGGGCTTATGCCCTTACATAATATCAAAAGCGCCCCTTGGGCCTAACATAGTCCTTAATCAGTTCATCTCCGCGTCTCGTACAGCTGGGACATCATCTGAAATGTTTGCCCCACTAAAGGGGTCAGCTCAACATGCTGGTACAATATAATGCTAATGCAAGAAACAGAACTAAGGTCGTGGCATGTGCAAGTGTACAGTTATTTCTATATGGCATTCGATATTATGATGGCAGCATATAAACAATATGCAGTATATGAGCAGTATGCGTGACACACCCATGCAACTCTATGCCACCCATGTCTCATGATACGGTCATTCTCCGCTGGCATGAGTACCGCCGCGTATGTCTCGCTTCACGGTCCGGAATCCGTCAGGCAGGCAAGTACCTATTGGCCGATTTTGGGTTTTTCACCACAGGATCTGCACCCTCATAATGCAAAGCACCAAGTGCTTACCCACACCATGTCCAAGGAATTACACTATGCCAATATGCTCTGATCTCATCATGTCACAATGTAATCTCAATGAAGCATCTCATTCATACATTAAGCATGCTTTCAAGTACACAATTCATAATATCAGCAGTTCTTCAAAGCATATAATTCACACACCACACTAACACATGCGATATACCCATAATCATCATCCAACTTAACAAGATAGCACGTAGCACATAAGCATGTAAACACTCAGGCAAACATGTGAACAATCAATGCAACAAAGCAAGTATTCCTAATCTCAATTATATTTCTTACTTAGCACAATATATCGTACCTGATAATTGATCTCAACTCAAGAAGGTGTACTTGTGGAAGGGTAGAATCACAATGAGAATACCGGAGGTCAGATCACCTTCTCATTGCCCTCCTCGTGTCCCTAAAATCATAACAGGGATTCAGTTCATTGTTATTTGAATTATGCTATTCATCAAATTTTATGTCTTTAATTCATAAGTTTCTATTTTGCTAAATTAGACTCTACCATTGAGTCCGGAACATCGAAGAAAATAAGTTTAGGCTTTTGTAGAATTCAATTCGGATACCTGGGTTCAAAAGGGTAAAATAGTCATTTTGCACTTTACACGGGTCCTTACATTTCGTGACCTCTTTTCACAATTCAGACTCCACGGTTGAGTCCGGAATGTTCGAGATAATAAAATTTCACTATTTGTTTACCTAATTCGGAGTTCGTCTGACAGTGTTTCGAGTTAGGGGCATTTTGGTAATTTTAAGGGTTACTACGGGTCTTTTATTTTTCGGGACCCCGTCTCGTAAAACGGACCTCACCATTGGTCTCGGAATGGTCGAGATAGTCAAAATACACCTATGACTTGTCCCATTTGGACTCCGGGATGTTTTTGAATATTTAATTAATTAAATTAATTTAATTAAATAATTAATTAATTAATTTAATTAATATTTTATTAATATTTTAATCAGGTGGGTCAAAGTGTAATTTCTAATAGTTGGGGGGTCAATTAGTAATTTCTGAAAGTTCAGGTTAAGGTTCAAATTCAAAAGGTTCAAATCCAAAGGGTTCAAATTCCAAAAAAAGGTTCAAATTAAAACTAGTTTAATTTGTTATTCTAAATCAGGTTAACCAAACAAGGGATAGGGTTAAAACTGGGATAGGATATCCCTGTCTCCAATTCAATTTTCAATTTCAATTTATTAAACATGCAACCAAACAGACCCATTTGGGTTTTTAATTTAAAACAGGGAAGCGACACGTGGCAGGGGCGGACCGGCCCAAGCCCAACCCGACCCGAACCGACCCGACCCAAGCCCGGATCAGCCCCCTTCGTCCCCGACTTTCCGGCGGTGAACCAGTAGGGTTCCGGCGCCTTCTCCGGCGCCGGCGACCGGATTCCGGCAAGTTTTCAAGGTTTTTAAAATGTCATTTTCTTCCATTCTTCCCCTAGATTCCTTCCCTACCCTTCATTTCCCTCAAAGCCTCTTCAACCTTCACGAAATAGAGCTCAAAGGCCCATGGCCGAACCTCCGGCCAACTGTATAATTCCTATTTCATGCTCATTTTTCCATTGTTTTTCATCATTTCTTTTTCTACTCTCTTTCTGCACCTCATAAGATTATTTTTAGGTCATTTCAATATGGTTTCTCACATAAAATGACAAGGTTCAACCTCCATGGCCGAGACCTGCAAACCCCCTTTTCTCCTTCATCTTTCAACCATTTTCCTTCATTCTTTTTGCAAAATAATGCTTATAACATGCTCTCTAAGATTCAAAAATCAAATCAATTAAATAACTCAAAAACTTAGAAACCGAAACTAAACCCATTTACCTTGAAATCTTGATTTCCTCTCGGTGGGTTGTTTTTTTCCCCCTTCTGTTCCTTTTGGTCACTTCTGCTTCTTCAGAACTCTCTCTCCCTTGCTCTCAGTCTTTTCTTTCTTCTCTTTTCTTCTCCAACCGAGACCAACTCCCTTTTTCTCTTCACTTTCTCTCTCTATATCTCTCTCTCTCTCTAACCCTCACAACAGATCTGCCTCTCTCAACTCCCACCACACACACACATACATACAGACTACACTCATACACCTCCAACCACCCTCTTACACACACCATGCCTCCCATGCCTTGTTTGAGTGTATCACACTCAAACCTACACACACACACAACCGGGTACACACACACACACACCTCACACAACCTGATATATATATATATATATATATTCACATTTAAATATACACTCACCTTGTACACATATACACACACAATTAAATTTAAATTATATGTATATATATACATACACATATATACATACATCCATCATAATAATACTAATAATAATAATAATAATAATATTAATAAAAATAATAATAACAACTTGAAAATTTCATTTATTTAAAAAAAAAATTTTCAGGTTGTTACACTTAGTTCATTTCTTCTTTAGATCTTGATAGACTCATTAAAAAATTTTTAAGGTAGTCTTTTACCCCAGTCACCAATTCTTCATATGAAAGTCTACCTTGAAAGTATTCTTAACTGTGATATTAGATTTGGTTCACCTTGAACCTTCTATATCATTTGATCAGTTCAAATCTCAAAGTCTTATGATTTTTTAATTTATAACCATTATTTTGGTTTCCTTTACCTTTGCTCAGAAAGGTTGTTCAAATGTCACACTTCTTATGCTCGTCACCATATTTAGTTTTTCATCATATGTTACATTTTTTTCCAATCGTTATTCAATTTTAACACATTTGTTGTTCTAGAGAACATATTCAACCATATAGGGAGCCTTTTACACATTCCGTGACTTCAAAGCCACAAAGTGAGGTGATTTGTCTCATCTGTAACCAAAGATTTCAGAGCATACCAGCACTTATTCATTTGCAAGTACTGCTATTCACGATCTTGTCCATTTTGGACTTCATATCATATTACAGGATTGTTTACATCAATTAGCCATCCCATCATTTTATCATTACATTTGACATTCAAAGTTTATCAAGATTATGTCAAGTTCTTCCCACCATGGAAGTTCTCAACTTCCTTCGTATTACAGGTTTACTTATTCTTACTTTCTACCTTAATCACAACTGTTCTCATAATATCTCAAAGAATTATATATCACTTTATCATAGTCGTTGTCCTCATCAGTTTTTCTAGACATTATGCTACAATTTCTATCTTTTTAATTGTCAGATCACATTGATCCTCAAAAGTCATTTAGAGTCATCAATCATTTACCTTTTGAAATAGATTCAGCTAACTCAATAAAGTACCGCCCATAATTGGGTCATATTGTCATCCTAGATCGACAAGATCCCTTGAATTTTCCCCAATGATCATTCATCACGTGTCAGCCTCCTTTTAGAACCATCACATTTCATAATGTTCACTTTGATAGTCTCGTTTAGTTAGTATTTGTCTTCCAAGGATCTATTTGTCTTCACTCTGTCAAGGTCTATCTATGACTTATTCAAGAATTCTCATATTTCTGATATGTCATCAATCCATTTGGAGTGCCAAACTGCTTATGTCACTATGTATAAAGTCTTCCTCAGAATATCTCTCATATAGATTTGTTGTTAGATCCATCGACTTCCCAAGATTTCACAATCCCAACTTTAGGTCGCCCTATATCTTCCGAATGAGCATTAACCGTTGCCCTTGTTCAAATGATAGTTTCCCCCAATTTGTTGATAAATTCACAGTTTAATAACCTAAGAGTCATTAACCTCGACACTAGTATGATTCTTCCTAAGAATCCTTAACCTTTGCCCCTAAGTATACTACTATCTCCCAAAAGTCACCATCCATTTGATCATCTCAGTCATCCAAGGATCATTAAATTCAGTTGTCACGACTCGAAACGCACCCTGTGCAGATCCCGAATCGTGACCGCCACTCTTTGGCCCGGGGGCCATCAAGTGGACTCACATAAGCAACGGTGCCGGATGGTAGTGCGACTTATGTTTGCGGAAGCGTGAAAAACTTTTTCTTTTCTTCTTTTAAATTTTTCGCACATCCGTCCGGTACTACCGCTCTTCAGAACGGTACACATGATTATACATTCAAAGCATAATAAAAACTTTTAAAGCTTTATACACAATACATATCCAGTTGTCACTTAGGACTTAGTTACATAACAGTTTAACATTTATTATAACAAAAGTAACTAACTACGAGTCCTTAGTATTTCCCAAAAAATTGCTAATCCTGTACAGAGCTTCCCACAACCTTCCTCAAAATGGGCAAGCTTTAACCATTTTCATCACCAAAAAGAGTCATGTTGCCTTCAGATACCTGTATATATGTCGGATAAAATCCGTATGAGCTTCACTAAGCTCGTGAGTAATTCCAATATTTGTCCTGGATTTTCAACTGATAGTGGGTTAGTTATAAGAGAGCTATAAAAAAATTTACTACTAATTGTTCGTATACTTCAAATACAGAATATAGGAATTCTTTGAAACAGATAGCTTTGAAACATTCAAGTTATTCAAGCTAAACATATACTTCTTTAAATATAGAGTATAGGAACTCCAACACACGTAACACTAAGCAATTTAAAGCATTCGAGCAAAACAGATATTTCATGTATACAAATTGTAAGGATCCTTCAAAACATATAACACAATGTGTTTAAGGCATTCGAGTGAGGTATGCAATATGCAATGTAAAACTTGTAAACGTGTATATTGTGGCCAAATGTAAACAAAAGAGTTTAAATTTTTTGCTTCTCAATAGGATGATTAAGGTTCTTCTTCTTGTAAATATGAGGGTATGACTCTTTATTTTAAAATCGGGTCATTTTTCCAAAAACAAATACTTCTTCATGTAAATAGGGGTTTCTAAAAACCTTCTGCCATTTCTTATGAAAACATGAAAACTTTTGCTCATGAAATCAACACATATAGTACATTTAGAAAATGAAGGGATAAACCTACTACTATTTCTAAACATCTCATCTTTTTCACTTTGATTAGGTGAAAATTTGTTTCGAACCAGACTCCAGTCTTACTTTCTGTGGAGATTCTCATGCCTGGGGGATTAGATCCTACTACCTGGCATTCTTCATGTCAATTGAGTTCCGAAGGAACCCAAAATCACAAGTAGTGCTTATACACGATTTTTCTTGCATTACCAGTGGCAACAAGAGGTATATAAAACATTTACAAGTAGATTGTCACGCCCCGAATTCTTGCGAACCCGAGGCGCGAGTAACGAAACTAAAAGAAAATAAAATAAAGGACAATCTAACGGATTCAATTCGAACTTATATTCACTTCGTTCGATGTACATCCATGTAAAGCACAATCAATAAAAGCATTCAACCGGGCTTAAGCCTTTACATCTCAAAATATGCCCCCAAGGGCCAAAATCATTATAAGCACATGTCTCCTCCACTCTGCAAGACTTCCTCAAGTCTCAAGTGCCGGGAGCATCATCTGTAATGTGTTATCCCACGAATGGGTCAGCGCAACTGTTGATATAATGTAATGCTAATGCAAGGAACAAAATTAAGGGCGTGGCATGTGCAAGTGTACATTTATATCTACATGTCATTCAATATCATCATACAATGTACTAGCAATAATCTACATGCCATCCAACTCATTAACATAATCTAAGGCGTGGCATGTGTGAGTGTACATTCATCTCTATATGCCTTTCTAATCAACATACAATGTACTAATTATATCCATAAAGCATCTATGCAAATTCTATACTACACACATGAATTCATTAATACTATGTAATGAAAATATGCGCAACACATCCACACAACTCTACACCACACCCATATCAACTCTATGCCATGTTAACTCTATGCCACACCCATGTCAACTCTATACCATGTCAACTCTATGCCACACTCATGTCAACTCTATGCCACACCCATGTCAACTCTATGCCAGGTCCATGTCTCGTTTTCAGAACACATCCGATGGAACCTGAGTACCAATACAATGTCTCATTTTTTAAACACATTCGATGGAAGCTAAGTACCATGTCTCGTTTTCAGAACACATCCGATGGAAGCTGAGTACCATGTCTCGTTTTTGGAACACATCCGATGGAAGCTGAGTACCATGTATGACTCACTTTACGGACCTTTCCCGACGGCCTGAGTAACCACATATGCACAGCACCAAGTGCTCAACCCACACTATGCTTTCAATGAATCACACCATACCAATATGCTTTGATTCCACCATGCAATAATACAATCTCAGATAAGTAATTTACCAACACATGGAGCATGTCTTTAAACAATGTATTCCACTTAAAACAATCACAGCATCTGAATAACAAAACCTCTTCCACATGAATGTATGCAATACATGATCAACGAAAATACATACTCAAATCACATATCCACAATCTTAACAACTCACCAAAAATGTAAATCATATACAATATCAACGCACAGAACAAACCATATCTCCATGGAATAACAGGAAACACATAAGTGCCAAATCAATCAATTCTAGATTCTGTCTCAAAGCAAGCATTCTCTATGTGATCTTCTAATGTCAAATAAACACATGCTTCATTCAATCAACATGACAATCATTCTTAAACTTAATTCTATTCCTTACTTAGCACAATATATCATACCTGATGGGTCGGTCTCAACCCAAGAAAGTGTACTCACGGTGTAGCTGAACTATAGTGAAAATGTAGAAGGTCAGACCACTTTCTCTTTGCCTTTCAGTGTTCCTAAAATCATGAAGTACCACTCAGTCCAATTGATACTTGAATTATGCTATTCATCAAATTTTTATGCCTTTATTTTATAAGTTTCTATTTTTTCAAATTAAACTCTACTGTTGAGTCCAGAACATCGAAGAAAATAGGTTTAGGCTTTTTCGGAATTTAATTTGGACATTCGGGCTAAAAAGGGCAAAACAGTCATTTTGCACTTTCATGGTTTCTCATTTTCCAAGGCCTTTTTTCATAAATTGGACTCCACGATTGAGTCCAAAATGTTCGAAATAATAAAATTCCACTATTCGTTTACTTAAATCAGAGTTCGTTTGACTGTGTTTTGACTTAGGGGCATTTTGGTAATTTTTCAAGGGTTCTACGGGTCTTTTATTTTTTTGGGACCTTGCCTCGTGTCACGGACCTCACTATTGGTCTTAGGAGGTCCAAGATAGTTAGAAAACATAGATGACTTGTCTTATTTGGGCTCCAGGCCATTTCGGGACATTTAATTTAATTAAACTAATTTAATTCACTAAATTAGGTTAAGTTACAGTATATATACATATTGTTGCGTTATATGGATGGGTGAGAAATGGGTGGCATGTTGGCAGTGTGCCACCTCCCTAACCTTTACGTCTTGGCTTCGATTCTCTTGGTCCGCACTCCCCCACCCCTTTTTCTTCTTTTTACTTCTTCTTACTGTTGGGCCTAAAACCCTTCTAAACCAAATTAGGCCCAAAGGCCTCTTATTAAAATAGGCCTAACGATTAAAGATAAGAGAGAGAGATCCAACCTGAGGCCCAAACCCCAGCGCCCCTCCGTCATCTTCCCCGGCAGTACGCAGGTGGGGTTCAGTCACCCCTCCCGATTCCGACCACTGTTCCGGTCAATTTTTCTTGCTTCTCTCAATGGCGCTTGGACATACAGGCCAGGGGGACCTCATTCCCATACCCTAAAAATGAAAATGGTTGCATATTGGCCGTCGAAATAGCCAACGCAGTGGCTGTCTCTGGCAAACACGAGATTCCGACGACTTGAAAAATTCACATTTCGCGAGGATTGTACCACTGTTCTCACCCCCTCTCCTTACCTATTCATTTTTTGCACCTAAGAGGAAGGTACTTCTTCTATTTAAACAAGGTTTGAAGCAAAAACCCATGGAACCCGATCATTATTCCAAAACCTGCAACTCAATATTTTTCACTCATTTCTTAACCATTTTTGTTAATTCTTTTTGTGACATTTTTCATATTTCAATCTCTATAAGACCCACTAATTTAAATCAGATTAGCATTCCTCCAAAACCAAAAATCGAATGGACCAGAACATACCTATTTCCTGGTTTTCTTCCTTGGTAACTCCTCTGGACTCAAGCCAGTCCTCAGTTCCTCTCTCTTTTCTTCTTGTCTCTCTTGGATTTTCCTAAAACTAATCCCTCTCTATCCAATGTACAGAAATATATATGCATATATCATAACCCTCTCTCTCTCTCTATTATTTCTCTCTCTACTCTCTCTCTACATCAGACCTGCACCCACTTACTGGTCACCTACTTACACACACAATGTACACAGCACACTCATTTCTTTTTTTTTTTTTTCAGAATGCATTAAATGCATTACTTCTACTCTTGGTTTTTCATATATATATATATATATATATATCATATCACTCACACCCACTCAGCCGAACACCCACACACACAGTACACATGCATACACTGATCCCTCACTTACACACACAATTACACACCATACCACTTTGACTGGTTTACACTCAACCCACACACACACTCAAACGTGTACACTGTACACCCACACACACGGTTGGCACATTCTGATATATATATATATATATATATTTACCTATGTATATATATAATACACATACATATTTAAATATTTTTAAATATACATATATCCATATACACACATCCCACATATATACAACATGTAATAGTACTAATATTAATAATAATAATAAAAAAATTTCATTCCAAAAAAAATTTCAAGTTATTACATAGATGCTATTTAAAAGCATTAAAACTGGCCTCCTTGTAGTTGCATTTAAATACATTTAACACATGACTTCTTCAAATAGATGCATTTCATGAGCATTTGAAATATGACTTCTTCAAATAGATGCATTTAAAAGCATTTGAAATATGACTTCTTCAAACAGATACTTTTTATGAGCATTTAAATTATGACTTTTTCAAATGGATGCTTTTCATGAGTATTTAAAATATGACTTTCATGGATTCATAATAGAGTCTTCAAATACTTGGAATATAAAAATTCAGAACATTTGATAATATTTTGCATTTAAAACTGAGACATGCTGAAACATACTTTAAAGAGAGTCTATAGTAGAAACAAGTCACTTGCATATCATAATAGGGTTTTCAAAGGAGCGGTAATACTTAAAACAGGAATCAAGTAGATACTGAATTTGAAATTCAAATGCCTCAGATATTTTGAACTTTAAACTTCTTCAAATCCATAGAGTTAAATCTCCACTTCAAATACAAGATTACTCACCTTAGTCCTTAGGTTTGGCAACTGATACGCCTCCCATTTTCCTTTGTTAGTTCCTAAGAACAATTATAAAGAGTCTATTAACTTCACATTCACTTCAAATATCCCTTATTGATGCTCTTAGCTTATGCTTAGATCGTGTTAAATCATAATTTCTATCTTAGGGTTTTATACCTTTTAAGTATACTCTTATGGTAGTTTCATTAAATCTTGGGATTGTTTTCATAATTTTACGTATCTACGTGTCATATTTTTTCATACTTTATTTTCACAATATGGACCTCACCATTGGGTCTAGAAAATCGAAGAAAATCAATTTAGACCTTCTCGAACTTCCATTTGGCTTCAGGGGTACTAGGGGCAAAATGGTCATTTTATACTTTTATGTGTCTTTATTTTTCAAAATCTCGTCTCATAAAACAAACTTCACCATTGGATTCAGAAGGTCCAAAATAATAAGTTTAGACTATTTATTTGTTGCATTTGGGCATCAGAAGCTATTTTAATAATGAACTAATTTAATTAATTAACTAACTAATTATATATATATATATATATATATTTTTCACATAATATCCACAAGTGCCCTTGGTGGCACAATGGTGGTGTGTGGGGGATAAGTGCCCGTACGTCATGAGGTATAGTGTTCAACTCTTGGTAACAGCGCATCCCCCATTTTTTTCTAAAAATCCCTACAGTTTTAAAACAATGAAGTTAAGCTCCAAAACAACATAGTTTGGTTAGCCCTTGGAGTGCTCGGGCGGCTCTTGACCGGACCCGACCCGAGGTCCGGCCCTGCCTAGAAGCCCCCCCTTCTTCCCCTTCACGATTTTTCGGTGAGCATAACAGTGCAGTTCAAGTCACCCCCTCTGGCGCTAGTGATTGGACTGCACTCATATATATATATGTATTTATTTTTTCTTCATTTTTTTCTTGATTTTAAGGCCAATGTTCACTTCTAAATACCATAAAACATGATTTAAGGCCTATATATATATATATATATCAATTTAAACTCCTAAAACACAATCAAATTTCTAAATTCTAAATTTAAACTTTCCGATAAACTTCAATATCTTCTTCATTTGTTTACCATTTTATATGCGGTTTCTTCTTGTGTGTTCCATTTTTGTCATAGAATTTAACTATGCAATTAGTTCTAAGCTTCATGCAAGTTTATAAAAAACCCAAAATTCTAAAACTTGAAAATACAGAGAATTTTTCTAACCTTCCTTGGCTGTTTTTCCCTTTTTTTTTTCCTCTGTTTCTCTCTTTTGAATACCCCAGAGTCCTTTAGCTTTAATTTCTCTTCTTCTAAATGCATTCTTGGTGCATGTATATGTATACCAAATTTTTGGCCGCCCCTTTCTCTCTCTCTTCCTCCTATTCTTGACTTTCTTTTCTTTCCAGCTTTCCTCGCTCATTGACTTCTTAATTTCTCTTTTGTTTCTTTGTGTTGGTATTTATATATAATATTACTTATATTTTGTAACCTAAGATATTATATACATATACTTGTTACAACACATAACACACACTTACACCTTCATGTGTGTGCTATCGACACCCCTTTTATATTTGATATATATATATATATATCCATTTATACATATTCTTATACTTATATATATATATATATATGCAATTATATATATATACATATTATACATACACACACTTCACTTCACACACATATGCACTTTTATATGTGAATATTATATATATATATATATACACATATACATATATACTAATATGTATATAAGTACTTACATGTATATATACACGTATGCATATACTTGTTGCTCACTCATAACTGTGCATGCTCGTACATCGCTTTCACATCATACCCCGACACTCGACTTTTCATAGCTTAAATGTGAACTATCTTTTTAATCTCGTAATACGAGTCAGTTTGCTTGAGTGTTTTTTGGTCTGGGGTGTTACATTTTTCCCTCCTTATAAGAGTTTTGTCCTCAAAACTTGAGAGTTCCCGGTCATTATAAGACTCTACTCTTTTTTCTTCTTCGTTGGCATTATATGTTTACAACACATAAGGTCATACTTACCTACTTTATAATTTAAAGTTTTAGGTTTATCATTTTTTTTATTTTCGCAGTGGTTTTATAGTCCACATTTATTTCTTGTCTTCGTTTTACTACGTCTATTTAGTCATGGGTCCCATACCCCGCCTTTCTATTAAACACGTACTTCTAATTGCTTACTTTACTCTAATACGGGTCCCTTACCCTACCTTCAAATCAAATCATATCCTTCAAATATTAACTTCATGTAACGCGGGTCCTTTACCCCACCTTCAAATCAAATCATACACTTCAAATATTTACTTCATGTAATGCAGGTCCCATACCCCATCTTCAAATCAAATCATATACTTCAAATATTTACTTCATTTAATATGGGTCCTATACCCCGCCTTCAAATCAAATCATATATTTCAAATATTTACTTCTTGTAATGTGGGTCTCATACCCCGCCTTCACATCAGATCACATACTTCAGAACACTTACTTCATGTAGTGCGAGTCCCATACCCCACCTTTAAATCAAATCATGTCACGCTCCGAATTCCCGACCGAACCCGAGGACGCGACTGAACGAAAGAAAGGAAGAAAATAAAATAAACGAGTAAATAAATAAATAAATAATTCAACTAATCTACTAATTTAGATACAAGCCTATTCCACTAACATAACTATATATCCATATATCTCCATCAATACACATACATTCCCGTTTTAAAAAAAATTTCGGCAGAACCTCCTTTGTTTTTCGAGCCTTTTCTCCCTGATAAACACAATACATCATATATATACAAACAGTCACAATCCATCCTCACTCGATGGCCACAACTTTATCAAAGTTAAATATACATCGCCTACTTATACAATCCATCACGTCTACTCCTACATTTAAACTAAAAGATCACAAATTCAATATCTATTACAATATACAATGCCATTTCCATTCTTTTCGGAAACACATCAATCTTTTATAATATCAAAATACGCCCCAAGGGCCCAAATATTCTTCTACAGTCAAGTCTCCTCCACTCGGCTAGACTTCCTCAAGCCTCAGGTGTCGGGAATGTCATCTGAAATATGGTTCCCACGAATGGGTCAGCGCCAACATGCTGGTATGGTACAATACTAATGCAAGGAACAAAATTAAGTCATGGCATGTGCAAGTGTACATGTATATCTACATGCCTCCCTAATCATGCATACCGTAATATGGCAATGTACAAACTACATCTGTATAAAACCCTATATCACGTTCACAAATTCATCAACACAATGCACAGACAATATGCGTGACACACCCATGCATCTCAATGTCACACCCATGTCTCATGATACGGTCCTTCCCCACTGGCATGAGTACCGCCACGTATGTCTCCTTTTCGGTGCGCCCCCGATGGAACGGAGTACCAACGGCCAAGTTTTGGGTTTTTCACCACAGGACCTACGCCCTCATAATGCACCAGCACCTCGTGCTGACCCACACTATGCTTTCAAGGAATCACACTATGCCAATATGTTATGCTTTCATCATGTAATATCGCAATCTCAATAAAACATTTCACCAATGCATAAAGCATGCCATTTAAACAATATCTTCCTCTTAAAAATAACAATATCAACTGAATCATAAGACTTCATCCACAAATATACGCATCATGCACAATCAAGCTCAATACTTATGCAATTCACATGTCACAACATCAACAATCCTTCTAGAACAGAAATCACATGTGATGACAACTCAAGAAGTAAATCACAATGCTCAAATAATCATAAAGAGCATGGAAACATATAAACAATCAACTCAAAGAAGCAATTAAGTCCTACGTGATCTTCTATCCGCAGATAAGCACAAAAGCATTCAATCAATATGCACATCAATCCTAATTTAATTCTATTCCTTACTTAGTAAAGTACCATTCCTGATCGGGTTATCTCAACCCCCAGAAGTCGTGTCCACTACGTAGTCTAATCAACCAGGTTCATCTTTAGTCCACAGTTCAGTAGTTCAAGAAAACACACTGGCAGGTTGATCGAGTCGTCCTGCCATTTTAAATCCAGTTTCATCAGCTTTTTCAGTCTTTTTCCCTCAAGCAGATGATGATCCTGACAGATTCTGTCCTTTTATCATCCCATCCATCTTATCATCCCATCCATCAGATATTGAAGAACTTTCCCTTCCTCAAGTTGCTCCTTACCCGAGTCCCCCAATGGTAATTTACAATTCCTTGCAAATTGCATTTCAACTATGCCTATCTTAGATATAACCGGCACTAACAAATGATCAACAAACAACACATTAACTTGTAGCTACTCAACAAGAAACTCAAAAGCCTTCAATGAAACAAAATCCATAAGTTTATCTTCTAAATTCTTTAAATAAACTTCAGAAATTGGCCTGCTGCTAGGACGCTATTGCTGCTTGGCTTTCAAAGCCAACTCTGTCACTGACCAACCCTTGAAGCAACATCCATCCCAAAGATCACCACTCCGAGCAGCAAATTGCTCCCAATATATATATATATATATATACTCATATTGACATACATCCCCCCAAAATCAGCTCCCTTTTATTCAAGTTAATTTGATTCGAACCTTACCATTCTTACCAATTTAACCCGGCAGTAACAGCAGCATCAAAACCACTTAACATTTCCAAATTCAGGCATATAAAATCAGCATTAAAACCACTTAAAATTCTCAAATTCAGGTATATAAAAATCTGCCACTTCAGATTTAAAATCAGCTTGAATTCAGCCCATCAAAGTGCTGCTAGAACACGGCCGCAGCAGCTCTTTCTCTGCTGCTGAAACCCTGTTACCTCCCCCCAATTTTGCGCAGCAACCCACAACCCAATCTAGCTATACACTCCAATCACGGACACCAATATCACTCCCTATTCATTTTCACGTTACAAGTGACTACCCATACAAACCAATGTCCCCTAATTCAATCAACAAATCAATTACAGGGAGGTTCAACAAAAACAACAAAAAAAGAAAAACCAACACAACTGGATCAATGAACCCGACCTGCTATCTCTCAATCCGACGAACCAACGAACCAACACAATATCCATGACAGCCATCGACAAAACCGCTACTCCAACATGCTGCTATACACGCATAACTCGACCCTCGGTTCGAAATTCCAAACTGTAACTCATCAACCAACAGTGGATCCAACATAATTTCCCTCAATTCAGGTGTAACCTCTGCTGCAATTTCCCCCAATGTTACACAAACTCACACACATCGATCACCTCCAACTCGAACGCTATTGGATTAGCCGCAACGATCCTAACCTCTATTTTCTTCAATCTAAACCAAAATCTCAGCACCAATACGCTGTTTAAACCCATCCTCGCGACAGAATCCTCCCAAAACCGAGTTGAATTTAGCCTGTCAAAAATCTGAATCCGTGAGAACACCGAGTGGACTGATACGGCAATCGTGCGTTGTGTGGCCGTGGATTGACGAAGCAGGATCGTTGGCAACAGAGGCTGACCTGGCACGCTTGAAGACCGAGGCCACCGTCGGATTCCCCCTTCCGTCGCCCCTCTTCTCCTCTCTCTTTTTCCCCTTTCTCTTTTTCTCTTTCTCTCTTTTCTTTTCTTCCCCCTGTTTTCACGCGACCTCCCCTGTTTCCCCTTTTCTCTATCTCACGGTTTCTTCCCTCTTTAAACCGTAACCCCCTATTCTTATCTTCTCATTTTTTTTTTTGTTTCTTCTTTTATTTATTTTCTACCACACAGATATATATATATATATACACATACACACACACATATATATATATATATACATATAAAATACTTTACATTTTTTTTTTTCAAGTCTCTACAAATCATATACTTCACCTAGGTTTCTCTTAATAGCTCATTTGTTATCTTTCAATTCTTAGGTAGCCTAGGACCTACCTAACTCATAGTTTTGTTTCTAATTCTTCTAGTGTCACTTACTTTTGTTTAAGCCAACCTAAAGCTCTAGTACCACTCTGTCACGACCTGAAACCCACCCTGTGTGGATCTCGAGTCGCGACCGCCACCTTTCGAGCCCGGGGGCCATCAATTGGACTCACATAAGCAGCAGTGCCGGATGGCGGTGCGGCCTGTGTTTGGGGAAGTGTGAAAAACTTTTTCTTTTCTTCTTTTAAATTTTTGGCCTATCCGCCCGGTACTGTCGCTATTCAAAACAATACACATGATTATACATTCAGAGCATAATAACAACTTTTAAAGCTTTATACACAATACATATCCAGTTGTCCGTCAAGACTTAGTTACATAATAGTTTAACATTTACTATAACAAAAGTGACTAACTACGAGTCCTTAGTACTTCCCAAAAAACGACTAATCCTGTACGGAGCTTCCTATGCCCTTCCTTAAAATGGGCAAACTCTAACCATCTTCATCACCAAAAAGAGTCATGTTGCCTTTAAATACCTATATATATGTCAGATAAAATCCGTATCAGCTTCACTAAGCTCGTGAGTAATTCCAATATTTTTCATGCGTTTTCAACTAGCAGTGGGTTAGTTATAAGAGAGCTATAAAAACATTCACTACCAATTGTTTGTATACTTCAAATGCAGAATATAGGAATTCTTTGAAGCAGATAGCTTTGAAACAATCAAGGTATTCAAGCTAAACATATACTTCTTCAAATATAGAGTATAAGAACTTCAAAATACGTAACACAAAGCAATTTAAAGCATTTGAGTAAAATAGATATTTCACGTATACCAAGTGTAAGGATCTTCAAAACATATAACACGAAGTGTTTAAGGCATTCAAGTGAGGCATGCAATAGGCAATGTAAAACTTGTAAACATGTATATAGTGACCAAATGTGATCGAAAGAGTTTAAATCTTTTGCTTCTCAATAGGATGATTAAAAGTCATTCTTCTTGTAAATATGAGGGTATGACCCTTGATTACGCCCAAAGAATAACGCGGTAGTTGTAGTGTAACTTTGGGGTGTCGATTCTACAGGGAGACAAATTTAAAAGAACAATAAACAGAATTTCTGAAACTAAAGAAAGTATTAAACGGTTAACGAGAAAATAAAATATGAAAAGTGATTTTGATTGCAAATAAAAATTAAATAGACTGATTAATGGACAAAGTATTCAAATTTAACGAACAGTAGAGTTTCGGGAATCCCTTGCACATAGCTGGTATTTTAATTATTTTTAATTCACTGTTAACTCAATTGAGAATTTAAATTCCAAATATCTCAATCGGAAGATATTAAAATTATGAACCAAAATTAGACTGAAAATAACCCTTTGAAAAATCATTCAACACTTTTAAATCACACAAATTATTATTCACATTGAGAAAATCCAACGATGACAATATACCCAACGAGCAATATTACAGCAGAGAATTGAA
The DNA here is from genome assembly GCA_008638375.1 of Nyssa sinensis. Lineage (NCBI taxonomy): Eukaryota > Viridiplantae > Streptophyta > Magnoliopsida > Cornales > Nyssaceae > Nyssa > Nyssa sinensis. The sequence continues at coordinate 15,458,921 of CM018042.1, read as the reverse complement.
TCAATATAAATAAGTAATTGTTTCAAAAATAATCAAAACATGAATCCATTCGATAGAACAAGCATGACTGAATATATAAACGGACTAAACCCTTTAATTATTCGGAGAATAAAATCCAACAATTAATTTTGAATGATCATCCAAAAAATTTAACAAGTGAAAATCACGTACAGGAATTAAAAATAAATTAAAACAACCATCTATAGTGCAAGTTAATCCCTAACCCCACTTGAAAATTTAGTTACCCAAGTACAAGACGGATAACGTAAATTTTATGGAGAAACTCTGAGCCATGAAATCGGTGCGTTGATTCTTCCCTGTTCTGTTCAGCCGAAGCCCCCTCACTTTTTTTTCTGCCGCCGCAGGCTCCCCGTCAGCCCACTACGCGCCTGGCCCACGCCGCAAGTCTGTGCACAACACCCAGGCCCAAGCTTTTGTTTATCCCTTTCAAAATTTGATTTTGCACCGCATGGACCCCACATCAAGCCTTAGGTTGAGTCAGCGCCTCACGCCCAGGTACGCTGCACGAGACAAGCCCAGCCGTTCCACTTTCTTTCTAACTTTTTTCTTCATTGACTTTTTCTTCAGCTATGCCCACTGTTCAAAGCCCTCACTGCAAGTCCATTCTTTTCTTTCTTTTCTTCTTGTTTATTTTTCTTTGTCTTTAGCTTTCTGCCAAGCCAAGCCACCATTTTGGACTTTTCTTTTCTGTTTTTTTTTTTCTTCTTTAATCAGCCACCTGTTCCTTTTCTCCCCCGCGCACAGCCAGCAGCCGCCACTTTTAGGCTCTGTGTTCTCCTAGATAAGGACTGAATCTCGACTCGGGCTCTTCAGGGAAGTTGTAGTCCTGGATGAGTAGATAATTTTAGGCTCAAACAACACCTGATTTGGATTTCAGAAGCTCAAGTTATGACCCCTTGAAGTTGGCTGGACGGACAAAATTTGGAGCAGCTTCCCAGACCTGATTTCGAAACAATGTTTGGAGGCCCAAACGAACTCCGAGTTTTGCAAATCAAACCTTTCTAGAAAGCCCAAGACGTCCTATAAAAACTTCACGAAGACCGTTTTCTCATTTTGAAACTCTAACGCCATCCAAATCTCAATTGAAACTCAATGGTCGAATTTGCCAAAAAAATAAAAATAGTTTCAAAAATATTAAGTGTAAAGCGCAATTGCAAACTATCTCTCGCCAACAAAAAATGAAATATTTGAGATTTAAAATATTATAAAATAATGCTCAAATATATCTCACTGTAAATAGAAATTAAATTTAATAAAATCAATTGAAGCCCAACATTTCTATTCATATTTCTAGCAATTTTAATCAAATAATAGGACATTTAGAGTGCACTTTTACGCACTCATCACACCCCCCAACTTACTCATTGCTAGTCCCTAGCAATTTCCATGGAAATACGGCAAAAGAGACCACAGATTATCATACACAGAAGACATCTAATCATACTTTTTAAATTCGTAAATCAAGGCAACTTAAGGAATTCAAAAATCCTATAACAATCAATCCACTTATAGCAATTCACAGAGTGTGTGTGTGTGCTCCAAATCATATCCATCTAACCACAAACCATGACACATGCAACGTCAAGAACATCTCAAGCAAAAGGTTCAACTCCATATCTCACGGGTATAAAAGTGTTTCATGTAGGGGTTCTCTCTATGGAGTTGACAAGAGGTGTATACGCTCAATGAATAATTAGGCAATTATGAACAAGCTATAAGCAAACATTGATCTTATGATAGGCGCACTAACAAATGAGACTTCCACCACTCTTTTCACAGCCTTGGTTAGGATCAGAACGATCAACATAAAAGGGTTGTAACGTGGCTCGAGTTAGAAGCTATATGAAGAAAAGGGATAAAGAGGATTCAAGAACATCCAAGTACGTACTAAAAGAATTTTATTAAGAATCATAGCAAACCAAACTTCTCACTTGATGTACTTTTCAACTTTTCAAATCACTGAATAACAATACTTCTCCTTCTTCTTCTTCTTTCTCTCTCTTTTTCTTCACCTTTTTTTTCAATTTTTTCTTTTTTTTGAACATTGACTTTGTTGCTCACTCACTTGAACATTCTGCACTTGTATTCTTTTTTTTTCTTTTTCTACTTTTTTTTTTTTTTTCATGCAACATAAAAGATAAGAAATGCAAATTCCACACCTAGTACACACTTGGAAGCAAAAAAGGTAGGAAAATTAATGTATAGGCTATACTCCAATGTGAAGAGGTATGGATGATGTAAGCACATGAAAAAAACTAAATGTGTTTGTTGGCTCAAATTTGGCTACTAAGGGTCTATGATGAGAAAGGTTAGCTTGAAAGGCTCAAATGTTAATCCTAAATTGACCTTCGTCATATTCCAAGTATATCCATCATCATACCACCAACCATGTAATGATATTCTCAAAAGAAGTGCCCAATTCAACAGATTAATGAACGCTTATCACAATTTTCTGCATTTATAAGCTCTCAATTCTCTCCAAAACTCACATGAATACTTAAGCAAAAGAGTTCTCTAGCTACATGTGTCAAACCACCATCTTATCACAAAGTTTGGATAAGTGCATTAAAAGTTCTGTGAATGCCTTAGTAGAATGATTATGGTGGATTCTGTGAACTCAAAAAAATCGCTATGAATGAGAATGAGTACTCATGTGAAAAGATGCACTTGTTATGCAAATTTTAAAAAAAAAAATTTGACACATGAAAATATGCCACAACAATTTAAATGTTAAATTTGCAACCACCACCACCCCCCAACTTAAATGAAACATTGTCCTCAATGTTTAACAATCAAAATTGAATGGAGGGTACTGAAAAGGGTAGAATACACCTGATTGTGACGTGGGCAGCTCGCTAAGCACCAAAGATGGCAACCTAAACCGACAAAATGAAATTAGCCTGCAAAATAAAAATAAAGAAAACAACAACAAACAAAAAGAAAAATAACGAAAATAAAAGAGAACAAAAACAAAATAAAACAAATAAAATAAATAAAAAAATAATAAAAAAAAACAAACATACCTGCATGGCGTGATCAAGGTGGATAGTCCGAGTCCATAAGTGGAATGGCTTCCACTTCCAAAACTTGCCTATCAATTAAAACTTTAAGGCGCTGGCCATTGACTTTAAAAATCCGACTATCATCAGGATCCTCTATTTCTATTTCCCCATTTTCAAAAACATTCTTCACTATAAAGGGATCTATCCACCTAGACTTGAGTTTTCCTTGGTCCCAATAGAAATCACTTACCTCAGTTAGGAACTTCTTCTTATCCTGAGTACTCCAATCCACCGGTATCTCACCTGCAACCAAATAACTCATAACATGAGCAAACCATGGTAGAGAAGTAATAGAAAGTAAATGTTCATCGAGAAAATCATCCTTGATTGGCAGGTGATCAGAATTGTTCTCAAATGTGAGGCTCGAGAGATGGTCAGCCACTACGTTCTCCACTCCTTTCTTGTCATTGATGGTGATGTCAAATTCCTTAACAGGGCTCTTTGTCACCTCTAGTTCCTTGGGCAGCTTGACATTACTACTATCTTGATCCTTTTCCACATCCCCTGATTTGTCCATAGTTGGGATATGTAATGACTCACCACTTCGAATCACAATGGCGTTCACCTCCTTCAAATTCTCTTGTGCCATGTCTTGACCATAGGGTGTGGACTGAGCTTGGGAAGGGAATTTGTCTCACTCATTCACACTCAAAGAGCTCATCAATTTTGACATTTGGCTCTTTATCTCCTTGTTTTCTTCCACAACCTGTGTAATCAAAGATTCAATCTTTTGGTTAGTCTTGCCCTGTGCTTCAATAAATGCATGCAAAGTGTCTTCTAAAGAATTCCTAGAAGATGAAGAGGCATGATATGGTGCATGATATGGTACAGGGTATGATCTAGGAGGCTGTGCAGGTGGTGGTGCAAGTGGCTGGTTTTTAGATTTTTAGCTAAAATTGGGGTGATTTTGCCACCCCAGATTGTAAGTCTCAGAGGAGGGTGTGAAAGGCTTTTTGTACATACCTAAGGTATTACATTGGTCCTCATACATCCCTCTCATCTCAGCTGATGTGGGACACTCTTGGGCAAAGTGATTTACCCCGCCACACACAGAACATAGTCTAAAAGAATCTGTATGATTAGCCAAGTGTGTTGGCTTTAAGTCCCTAGCTTTTAACATCTCTAACTCCCTAGTGAGTATCTCAACCCTAGCTTTCAAGTTATCCTCTTCCCTAAGATGGTAAATTCCCCCTACTATGTTGGTTCCCTATAGGTCGTGAACTATTTGTGCACTCAGTAGCACTAGGTCCTGTCCATGTGTGAGCTTTTTCAGCAAGCTCATTTAGGTACTCTATGGCCTCATCAGGATCTTTCTGTAAGAAGTCACCATTACACATCATCTCTACAAATTGGCGCTCTCTAGGTGTAAGTCCCTCATAAAAATAACTCACTACACGCCAACTCTCATACCCATGGTGAGGGGCACATACTTAATAACTCCTTAAACCTCTCCCAAGACTGATACAAAGTCTCATTATCCTTTTGTGCAAATGTAGAAATATGTCTTTTTAAAAGCATTGGTCTGGTGTTGGGGAAAGTATTTAGTAAAAAAAAATCTGAGTCATCTCATTCCATGATCCAATTGACCGTGGTCTCAATGAATATAGCCAACTCTTAGTTCGATCCTTCAAAGAGAAAGGAAAGAACTTAAGTCTCACAATATCTTGTGTTGCATTTTGACTATGGAAAGTCGCAACTACCTCTTCAAACTCCCTAATATGCACATATGGATTCTCATTTTCCAAACCATGAAATGTAGGAAGTAACTGTATCACCCCCGTTTTAACATCAATTGGACGAGTATTGGGTGGAAACATGATGCATGATGGTATAGTTGTGCGTATAGGGTAAAGGTAATCCTGAAGAGTTCTAGTGGATTGATCCTCATATTCACTCATATTTGCATAATTGGAAGTATTATCAAACAAAAAATTAGAAAAACAAGAAAAATTAGACTCTAAATCTGACTCTAACACAGGCCTACAAGCAAAGCAGCTTAAGGCGTCCCTATACCTATTATGCATGCAAGATGACAATAATAAAATTAAAAAAAAAGGATTAAAATAAAATAAAAGAAAATGAATAAATAAATAACTAGAAAAAAAAATAAAAAAATAAATAAAAAATAAAAATAAATAATAATAATAAAGCAACTAAAAAGAAGGGAACGAAGTTACCGCCTTTACAAACTGCTGAAAAGAAAAACTATCTACTAATTCTTCTACCGTCTCCCCGGCAACGGCGCCAAAATTTGATTACGCCCAAAGAATAACGCGGTAGTTGTAGTGTAGCTTTGGGGTGTCGATTCCACAGGGAGACAAATTTAAAAGAACAATAAACAGAATTTCTGAAACTAAAGAAAATATTAAACGGTTAACGAGAAAATAAAATATGAAAAGTGATTTTGATTGCAAATAAAAATTAAATAGACTGATTAATGAACAAAGTATTCAAATTTAACGAACAGTAGAGTTTCGAGAATCCCTTGCACATAGCTGGTATTTTAATTATTTTTAATTCACTGTTAACTCAATTGAGAACTTAAATTCCAAATATCTCAATCGGAAGATATAAAAATTATGAACCAAAATTAGACTGAAAATAACCCTTTGAAAAATCATTCAACACTTTTAAATCACGCAAATTATTATTCACATTAAGAAAATCCAACGACGACAATATACCCAACGAGCAATATTGCAGCAGAGAATTGAATCAATATAAATAAGTAATTGTTCCAAAAATAATCAAAACATGAATCCATTCGATAGAACAAGCATGACTGAATCTATAAACGGACTAAACCCTTTAATTATTCGGAGAATAAAATCCAACAATTAATTATGAATGATCATCAAAGAATTTATCAAATGAAAACCACGTACAGGAATCAAAAATAAATTAAAACAACCATATATGGTACAAGTTAATCCCTAACCCTACTTAAAAATTTAGTTACCAATGTACAAGACGGATAACATAAATTTTATGGAGAAACTCTGAGCCATGGAATCGCTACGTTGATTCTTCCCTGTTCTGTTCAGCAGCCGAAGCCCCCTCACTCTTTTTTTTTGCCGCCGCAGGCTCCCCGTCAGCCCACTACGCGCCTGGCCGACGCCGCAAGTCTGTGCACAACACCCAGGCCCAAGCTTTTGTTTATCCCTTTCAAAATTTGATTTTGCACCGCATGGACCCCACATCAAGCCTTAGGTTGAGTCAGCGCCTCACGCCCAGGTACGCTGCACGAGACAAGCCCAGCCGTTCCACTTTCTTTCTAACTTTTTTCTTCATTGACTTTTTCTTCAGCTATGCCCACTGTTCAAAGCCCTCACTGCAAGTCCATTCTTTCCTTTCTTTTCTTCTTGTTTATTTTTCTTTGTCTTTAGCTTTCTGCTAAGCCAAGCCACCATTTTGGGACTTTTCTTTTCTATTTTTTTTTCTTCTTTAATCAGCCACCTGTTCCTTTTCTCCCCCGCGCACAGCCAGGAGCCGCCACTTTTAGGTTCTATTTTCTCCTAGATAACGACTGAATCTCGACTCGGGCTCTTCAAGGAAGTTGTAGTCCTAGATGAGTAGATAATTTTAGGCTCAAACAGCACCTGATTTGGACTTCGGAAGCTCAAGTTATGACCCCTTGAAGTTGGCTGGACGGACAGAATTTGGAGCAGCTTCCCAGACCTGATTTCGAAACAATGTTTGGAGGCCCAAATGAACTCCGATTTTTGCAAATCAAACCTTTTTGGAAAGCCCAAGATGTCCTCTAAAAACTTTACGAAGACCGTTTTCTCATTCTGAAATTCTAACACCATCTAAATCTCAATTGAAACTCAATGGTCGAATCTGCCAAAAAAACAAATATAGTTTCAAAAATATTAAGTGTAAAGCGCAATTGCAAACTATCTCTCGCCAACAAAAAATACAATATTTGAGATTTAAAATATTATAAAATAATGCTCAAATATATCTCACTGTAAATAGAAATTAAATTTAATAAAATCAATTGAAGCCCAACATTTCTATTCATATTTCTAGCAATTTTAATCAAATAATAGGACATTTAGAGTGCACTTTTGCGCACTCATCAACCTTTTATTTTAAAACTGGGTCATTTCTTCAAAAACAAATACTTCTTCAGGTAAATGGGGGTTTTAAAAACCTTCTACCATTTCTTATCACAACATGAAAACTTTTATTCATGAAATCAACCCATATAATACATTTAGAAAATAGAGGGATAAACCTACTTTCCATTTCTAAACGTCTCATCTTTTCACTTTGATTAGGTGGAAATCTATTTCGAACCAGACTGCAGTCTTACTTCTTGTGGAGATTCTCATGCTTGGGGGATTAGATCCTGCTACTTGACATTTTTCATATCAATTAAGTTCCGAAGGAACCCAAAATCACAAGTAGTGCTTATGCACAATTTTTCTTGCATTACCAGTTGCAATAGGAGGTATATAAAATATTTACAAGTAGATGCTATTTAAAAGCATTAAAACTGGCCTCCCTGTAGTTGCATTTAAATACGTTTAACACATGACTTCTTCAAATAGATGGTTTTCATGAGCATTTGAAATATGACTTCTTCAAATAGAAGCATTTAAAAGCATTTGAAATATGACTTCTTCAAATTGATGCTTGTCATGAGCATTTAAAATATAACTTCTTCAAATAGATGATTTTCATGAGTACTTAAAATATGACTTTCATGGATTCATAATAGAGTCTTCAAATACTTGGAATATACAAATTCAGAAGATTTGGTAATATTTTGCATTTAAAACTTAAACATGCTGAAATATAGTTTAAAGAGAGTCTGTAGTAGAAACAAGTCACTTGCATGTCACAAATGGGTTTTCAAAGAAGCAGTAATACTTAAAACATGAATCATATAGATACTGAATTTGATATTCAAATGTTTCAGATATTTTGAAATTTAAACTTCTTCAAATCCATGGAATTAAATCTCCACTTCAAATACAGGATTACTCACCTTAGTCCTTGGGTTCGGCAATTGATACGCCTTCTCTTTTCCTTTGTTAGTTCCTAAGAACAATTATAGGGAGTCTATTAACTTCACATTCACTTCAAATATCACCTATTGATGCTTTTAACTTATGCTTAGATCATGTTAAATCCTAATTTCCGTCTTAGGGCTTTATACCTTTTAAGTATACTCTTCTGGTAATTTCATTAAATCTTGGGGTTATTTTCATAGTTTTACTGTAATAACTCGGGAAATTTTTTTTTTTTTATATGTAAATAAATTTTCATGGTTATTATTATTATTATTGTTATTATTATTGTTAGTATTAAAAATATGAAATTTATGTAATGTGTGTATGATTATTATTACATGGGTGTTATATATATATAACATGTATGTATATGTGAGATATTATGAAGGTGTATATGTATAGAGTAATGTATGTGCATGTGTATATGAATATGCATATGTACATATATGTAGCAGTGCATGTGTGCACTGGAAGGGTGCACCAGACCGTGGGTGTGTGAGTGTGGTTGTGACCGAGAGAGTGTGTGTGTGTCTAGTGTGTGTGTGTGATGATGATATATATATATAGGTATATAGGAGCAGCTTTGCATTTAATGCAAAGCTGCATTTGGGGAGAAGCAAGAGACTGAGCAGAAGGGAGAGAAGTCAAGGAAGGCTGCAAGTGGAGGGGAATAGAGAGAGAAAGAGTCGGTGGTGGGTGTTCTCTGTATATGTGTGTGCATCCGTGAGTTAAAGAGGAAAGTAGAAGGAGAGGATTGAAGTAGGAAGAAGCAGAAGTGGATCAAAAGGAACAGAAGGGGGGAGGAAGCAAACCACCGAGAGAAAAATCAGAAATTTCAAGGTAAGTGGGTGCTTCTGTTTTAAATTTTAAAAGCATGATTTGTTTAGTTTAAATCATAGGATTTTAAAGAGCATGGAAAATGGAGTCTAATGCAAAAAGAATGATAGAAAACGGTTAAGGAAATAGGGAGAAAATCCAAGTTATAGGTCTCGGCCATGGAGGTTGGACCTTGTCATTTTATGTGAGAAACTATGTTTGAATGATCCTAAAATAATCCTACGAAGTGCAGAAAGAGAATAGAAAAAGAAAGAATGAAAAACAATGGGAAAATGAGCATGAAATCGAAATTTTTCAGTTGGCAGGAGATTCGGCCATGGGCCTTTGAGCTCTATTTCGAGGAGATTGGGAAGGTTTTGAGGGAAATGGAGGATGGATGTGAGGCCTACGTGAAAAATCGAAGAGAATGGCATTTTAAAAACTCGAAAATATCGCCGGAGACCGGTCGCCGGCGCCGGAGAAGGCGCCGGAACACTACTGGTTCATCGCCGAAAAAACAGGGAAGAAGGGAGGCCACTTGGGTCGGGTTTCGGGCCCGGGTCGGGTCCGGGTCGGGCGGGGCTGAACCGCCCCTGCCACGTGTCGCGCTGATGTTTTAAATTAAAAAGGGATTGGATCCGTTTGGTTACAAGTATAAGAAATTAAAAGAATTTAAATTGAAATAGGGATAGGGATATCCTATCCCTGTTCTGGATAAGTCCTTGTTTGGTTAACCTGATTGAGAATAGTAAATTTAATTAATTACAATTTGACCTAGAACCTTTTAGAAATTGAACCTTGACCCAGAACTTTCAAAAATTACAAACTGACCCCCCAACTGTTGGAAAATTACACTTTGACCCACCTGATTAAATTATAAATAAAATATTAATTAAATTAATTAATTAATTAAATTAATTAAATATTCAAAAATATCCCGGAGTCCAAATCAGACAAGTCATTAGTGTATTTTGACTATCTCGACCATTCTGAGACCAGTGGTAAGGTCCGTTTTACGAGACGGGGTCCCAAAAAATAAAAGACCCGTAGTAACCTTTAAAATTACCAAAATGCCCCTAAATTGAAATGCAGTCAAATGAACTCCGAATTTAATAAACGAATAGTGAAACTTTATTATCTCGAGCATTCCGGACTCAACCGTGGAGTCCAATTTGTGAAAAAAGGTCACAAAATGTAAGGACCCGTGTAAAGTGCAAAATGACTGTTTTGCCCTTTTGAACCCAGATGCCGAATTCAGTTCTACGAAAACCTAAACTTATTTTCTTCGACATCCCGGACTTAATAGTAGAGTCTAATTTAGCAAAATAGAAACTTATAAGATAAAGACATAAAATTTTATGAATAGCATAATTCAAGTGACAATTGAACTGAGTCTCATGTTATGATTTTAGGGACACGGAAAGGCAAAGAGAAGGTGATCTGACTTCGGTGTTCTTACAGTGATTCCACTATACTACGAGTACACTCTCCCTGTTTGAGATTGATTATCAGGTACGATATATTGTGCTAAGTAAGAAATAGAACTGAGATTAAGGATGCCTGTTCTGCTACTTTGATTGTTCACATGTTTACTTGAGTGTTCACCTGCTTATGTGCTTCCTGCTGTCTTGCTAAACTTGGATGATGATTACGTGTCTATTGCATGTGTTAGCGTAGTGCGAGAATTATATGTTTTGAGAACTGTTGACATTATGAAATACGTGATTAAAAGCATGCTCTATGTATGAATGAGATGCATCATTGGGATTATATCATGATATGATGAAATCAGAGCATATTGGCATAGTGTGATTCCTTGGACATGGCGTGAGTTAAGCACTTGGTGCTTTGCATTATGAGGGTGCAGATCCTGTGGTGAAAAACCCAAAATTGGCCATTAGGTACTTGCAAGCCTGACGGATTCCGGACCGTGAAGCGAGACATAGTGGCAGTACTCATGCCTGCGGGGAAGGACCGTATCATGAGACATGGGTGGGCATAGAGTTGCATGGGTGTGTCACGCATACTGCTCCTATACTGTATACTGTTCATATACTGTCATCATGATATCGAATGCCATATAGAAATAACTGTACACTTGCACATGCCATGACCTTAGTTTTGTTTCTTGCCTTAGCATTATATTCTACCAGCATGTTGAGCTGACCCCTTTAGTGGGGAAAACATTTCAGATGATGTCCCAGCTGTACGAGATGAGGAGATGATCTGATTAGGGACTATGTTAGGCCCAAGGGGCGCTTTTGATATTGTGTAAGGGCATAAGCCCGAGACTGTATTTTATTTTGTATGTTGTAAATAAATGGACCAGACCTTATGTATGTATCAGAACGGTATGTAGAATGTATGTGATCGTCCTTAATTATCTTTTATTCCTTTATTATTTTATTTCTTTTTGTCTCGTTACTCGCGCCTCGGGTTCGCTGGAATTCAGGGCGTGACATTTACATATTTATGTGTCATATTTTATTTTTTTTTACATTATTTCATAATATAGACCTTACCATTGGGTTTAGAACCTTGAAAAAAGTTAATTTAAACCCTCTCGGACAAATAAGCACGTGAGGATATTGACAATCAATTTCTCAACGAATCCAAAATGTAGAACGAGCATCAAATTATGTGGATCATCAATGTCAAGTATGTATAGATTATGAATTAGCAGTATCAAGAAAGAAATTGTGACATGGCTAGGAATACCATATGCTAGAGTTTGGGTTTATTTACATTGAGTTTTTGGCATTGCATTCCCATGCGGTTACCATAATAGCTATCCCATAGCTCTTTTCCCATTTTCTATATTTTGGGTGATCCTATAATCACGAATAAAAAATACATGGCATAATGAATCAATATTCATTATAGTCTCAAACTTTGTTATTCGGTGTTTTAAGTCCTTTCGAACTTAGTTTATTTAATTAAGGGTCTTAAATTTTTCATTAAGGGTTCCCTGATGCCATATAACTTATTTGGCCATTCAAGGGCATTGTGGTAATTTATCCTTTTTAATATTCCATATTTCACCGTATACGATTTACGTATTCAAATTCCATCTCGAGTCTACTTGGTCCTTATAACATTTTGGTGGACTTATTAATTTCATTTTTATACTTCTGGTAACTTCATTAAGTCTTAAGGACGTATTCATCATTTTTTAGTTTGTTACCGGGTCTTATTTTCCTCAAAAGAACATTACCGTTAAGTCGGGAGTATCGAATATAATTAATTTAGGCTTTTCAGATCTTTATTTACTCATTTGTGACTTACATTAAGCCTAGGGGTATTTTCATAATTTTATGTTTTTTACGTATCATATTGTTTGGTACTTTATTTGCTAAAATGGACTTTACCGTTGAGTCCGAATAGTCTAAAATAATCAAGATGGGCTACCTTTTATATTTAATTGGCCTCGATATCATTAGGGGTAAAATGGTGATTTGATATTTCATGTGTCAATATTTTCGGGACTTCGTTTCATAAAATGGATCCCGCCATTGGGTCCGGATTGTCCCAAAATGTTAAGGTATGTATTTTTACAATCATCAAAATCCAGCTGATTACTTCACTAATCATTATGACGTATTTAGAATTATTCTAGTTTGCCCGTCTGTATTTTTTGGGAATTAATTTCACAAATCGGACTCCGTTGTTGAGTCCGGAATGCCCAAAAATATTGGGTTGCACTATTCTTTTATTTTAATCGACCTTCATTTGGCCTATTGTTTGTCTAAGGGAATTTTGGTAATTTCCCCTAATTTAAAAAGCATTTAAAAATAATTTATACTTATTTTTTGGGCCAATTCATAATTTAACAGAAAGTCTTGGGGTTTATAAACTAATTTCAGAAAAGTTTGGGGTTCTAAACAGAATTTCAGAAATGAGGGTTCAGAACCATCCGTTTTAGGGTTCAATCAGTTGAATCGGTTGAATTGGTCTGAAACTCCTAAAAACCATCTAGTTGACTTCCTTTCACTACATCATGTTGACGTCACAATGACATCAACTTCACTTCTAATCACACGCAACTCTCCACACTCATAGCCTACATGTACTTATATAGCCTAGGTGTGTATATATATATATATGTATGTATATATAGTCTGCATGAGTTTTGATTGGTGAGGGAGGGAGGTGGTCCAATAGGGTGTTGCCACCTCAAATTTGGGTATTCAGATTTGGGAGGTTGATATGGCATATATACATTTTGGGTAAGACATATAGCACAAAGGTGCTTGTAGCCCAATTAGCTTACTTTTTGGGCATAAGTCTTTGCTAGATTTTTGGTTAAGGGATCAAATCCCTTGGCCTCCCATTTTGCCTCATTTGTTCCCTTTTTTTCCTTACTTATGCCTTGTTTGGCATTTTGGGTGCGTTTTTTCAATTTTCAAAATTGTATTTTAATTGCCTTAAAGTCCCTTGGTATTCTTACCACATTTTTTATTCTTGCATGCTTCTTCTTCATGTTATTAATTTTATTTTCACATGCTCCATCGTGTCTGGTTTATGCCGAAAACATATTATTTTTATCAAAAAATTCTCGATTTACTTGTATCTCTTCGATTTCGTAAATTCGAGATCTTATCGGCTTCCATGGCCTTCACTGTCTCGCCTCGATGTATTTAAATATATTTTAATTATTCTAATAGTCCATCATAATTATTGGAATAATTTTGATTAAACGCACTCCCTTGTGCGTTAGGCTAAACTTGCTTAAGTGCACTTCACGCACTAGTTTGTCGCATTCACTTGTGTGTTACTCCTCGATTAACATTTATCATAATTTCCTATCAAGTCATTGTCCTCGACATTACATTGCATCTTCACATCGGTCATTTCTAATTTAGACTTAATTATTTTTTGTCATTTATATATATATATATATATTTTGCTTTCTTATTTACGAGTCACTTGTTATATCTAGCATTGCCCATGGTCATTAAGCATATTAACTTATGATCATTTTCATTATCGTTAATTTCTTTGCTTAATGGGGTTGGGATGTTACAACCACATTCGGGTACCTGGGTGCTTAATTTGACCTCACCGTTAGGTTCAGAACATCCAAAAATGTCAAATATGACCATTTTTGTAATAACCCGGAAATTTTTTTTTTTTTTATATAAAAAAATTTTTGTTGGTTATTAAATATTTTTTTTATTATATTAATTATTATTATTATCATTATTATTATTATTATTATTATTATTATGATAATGGTAATGTGTGTATGTGTATATATATATATATGTGTATATATATAATTTAAATTATATGCTGTGTATATGTGTATATATGTGAGTGTGTGGGAAAAATGTGTAAATATATAAGTGTATATAAATATATACATGTGTATAAAACAGTGTGGGTGTGTGTGTGTGTGTGCCGTGTGTGTGTGTGTGCATGTGTTGAGTGTTACACACTCAACAAGGGATGGTGTAGCGGGTATGGTTGGTGGAGTGTAGAAGGAGAATTCAGGGTATGGGAGGGGCAGTCCTGATGCAGAGAGGCTGGTCTTGGAGAGAGAGAGATATAGAGAGAGAAAGTGAAGAAAAAAAAGAGAGTTGGTCTCGGGTGAGAGAAAAGAAAAAGGAAAGAAAGGCTGAGGAGATAAGGAAGCAGAAGGAAGGAAACTAAGGCATCCAGGAGAGGGAGGACACCATTGTAGAGGTAAATACAGGCAGATTTAGTGACTTTCTCTCTCTAGAATTTCATGTATGCTACTTGTTTTGAGGCATGATAAATTAGCTATAAATTATAGGGTCCTATAGAGTGAACTGTAAGAAAGATTTTGCAAAAGAAGCGAGTAAAAATGATCAGTAAATGGGTGAAAAAATGTCAGTTGCAGGTGGGGGGATAATCTGATTTTTTTTGAAACCTAAGCCTCAAACTTATTTTAAAAAAATAGGAAATGATTCACTTAAAATACAGGAAGTGATTAGAAAAGAAATGGGATTAAAAAGAGTCAAAAACAGTGAGGAAAACCAGTCGCCGGAATCTGGGCTTAGGGTGGTCGGAGTTACGGTTGCTAGTCATCTATGGGGATCCAATGGGTGAAAATGGAAATGGAGGATGGGGATGTGATCTACGTGAAGAGGGGGAGAAAATAGCATTTTGAAAACTGGGAAAACTCACCGAAAATCGGTCGCCGGCGCCGGAGAAGGCGCCGGAAACCTACTGTTGCCCTACCGGAAAATCGGGGAAGAGGATGGGGTGACCAGGTCGGGTTCCGGGTTCGGGTCAGGTCCGGTTCGGGCGGGCGTGGACCGCCCCTGCCACGTGTCGCGTTCTGTTTTAAATTAAAAAGGGGAATGGGGGTGTTTGGCAACGGGGATGAGAAATTGAAATTGGAAAATTGAATTGGAGACAGGGATATCCTATCCCAGTTTTAGCCCTATCCCCTGTTTGGTTAACCTGATTTAGAATAACAAATTAAACTAGTTTTAATTTGGACCTTTTGGAATTTGAACCTTTTGGAATTTGAACCTTAACCCTGAACTTTCGAAAATTACAAATTGACCCCCCAACTGTTAGAAATTACACTTTTACCCACCTGATTAAATTATTAATAAAATATTAATTAAATTAATTAATTAATTATTTAATTAAATTAGTTTAATTAATTAAATATTCAAAAAACATTCCGGAATCCAAATGGGACAAGTCATTAGTGTATTTTGACTATCTCGGCCATTCTGAGACCAATGGTGAGGTCCGTTTTACGAGACGGGGTCCCAAAAAATAAAAGAACCATAGTAACCCTTAAAATTACCAAAATGCCCCTAACTTGAAACACTGTCAGACGAACTCCGAATTAGGTAAACAGATAGTGAAATTTTATTATCTCGAACATTCCGGACTCAACCGTGGAGTCCGATTTGTGAAAAGTGGTCACGAAGTGTAAGGACACGTGTAAAGTGCAAAATGACTGTTTTGCCCTTTTCAACCCTGGTGTCCGAATTGAGTCCTACGAAAACCTAAACTTATTTTCTTCAACATCCTAAAACCAATGGTAGAGTTTAATTTAGCAGAATAGAAACTTATGAATTAAAGACATAAAATTTGATGAATAGCATAAATTCAAATAACAATAGACTGAGTTGTAATTTCTACTCTTAGGGACACTGACAGGACAAGAGGAGGCGATCTGATCTTCTGCATTTTCATCCGCCAGTTCAGTTACATATAGTGCGCGATCTTCTAGGGTTGATACCAACCCATCAAGTATGGTGTTTTGCTAATGTTAGAAATGAAGTTAAGTTAGGAATATTTGTGAATGACTGGAATGACTTACGTGCTTATGTGGAATGTATTTACTTGATGATTTAGGGTTGATTGCTCATATGCTTGCATGTCACTTGTGCTTTATGAAAATTTAGTGAACGATGAATGTGAATCATGACCTATGTTTAAGTTGATAAGAGGAGCTATGCTTGCATATGGAATTGACTGATGATTTATATATTATTGTTCGAGCATGCTATATTATTAATAACCATATTCATTGAGGTTGCATTGGCATATTGGCATATGATGAATCCTTTGAGAACATAGTGTGGGTTGAGCATTGCATTATGAGGGTGTAGATCCTGTGGTGAAAAACCCAAAATTGGCCATTGCATCGGGGAGTACCCGGAAAAGAAACATGGGTGTGGCATAGAGTTGTGCATGGGTGCGTCACGCATACCATTCATATATTACTTCGATGCTTTGAATGACATTTAGAGATAAATGTACACTTTGCACATGCCACGCCTTAGCTTTATTTCTTGCATTAGCACTTCATCATACCAGCAGTTGAGCTGACCCATTCGTGGGCAACATTTTCAGATGAGGACCCTCCAGCTATTTGAGACCCAGTGATGCTTTGATAGGAGGAGACACTTGTTATATTTTGGTCCGTGGGACCTATGTTTTGTAATGTAAGGGCTTAAGCCCGAATGACCTATGAACGATGTATTCATGTTATTTTATGTATTGATGGGGATGGACCCATGTTTAGTGGATTTATTTACCTTGTCCTTTTATTTATTTTATTTTCTGTCTCGTTACTCGCGTCCCGGGTTCGTCGGGAATTCGGGGCGTGACAAAGTGGTATCAGAGCATAGGTTCGAATACCTAGAGACTGTGGGGTGTCGTTTAACACTATGAGACCGTAGAGAAGAGAATGAGACTTAGAGTGAACTATTAGTGGCATGCGATAGGATTTTGTGTGTTATGTGATTATATGTGCGTTTGAAGCATGATTGTTGTGATCATATGTTACTAGATGCTATGTTGCGACATATGATTATGTGATTTAATGCAGTGAGAAGCATGACATATATAAAGTGTGAGAAAATTTTTAAGTATATATATATTGACCTACGACATGTACCACCTATTAAATGTTAGTCGTTGACAAGAACATGACTAAGGTTAGAAACTCAGGTCTATGTAGTAGGCTGTATATTTTATGGGATAGGCCGTATGCCTAGTTAGTTGAGGTGTGGGTTATACACTTAGTTATCTACACGGTAGACGTTATGCCTAATTACTTGGGAAGTAGGTTGTGAACCGAGTTGTTTACCTAGTTGACTGTTGTTTGTAGGTTTTGGATGAGTGTGCTAGGTTAGTAACCAATTTTCATGGATTATAGTACTATGACTATGATATTTATACAGACTGGATTGGTCTCAGGTCTTGAGTTACGGTTGATGAATGGCGCCCCATCAGCCAGTAATGAAAGGAGCTGTGATTCATGAAGGGTTATCACCTAGCTATAAAAGTAAGGGATAATAAAAGACACATCAAACCTTAAAATGCTACAATAAGGATTTGGACTTGTGGAACCCTTTTGTATATAGATGGATACTTAGAGTGTTTCTCCTTAGATTTTTAAAGATGTTCTTGTGTTAAACCCTGGTTGTGGGAGATGTATTGTTTGGATAGTATTCACCGGGAGTTAAACCTTACTAGTGTTCAACTGTTTAAGTATACGTGTGTTACATTGTTTAGATAAAATCCTTCTTAGTAGAAGGGCTATGTTAGAACTCGGTGTAAATTGTTCAGTATAACCAACGGGTGGTGGTGATTAACATTAGTTATGTAGGTATTGATTAGGCAAGTGTGTCATGATATATTGTGGTTGTTACTTCAAAATGATGAAGTGTTGACAGGTACCTACTTAATGTTCTTTTAACACGAGTGTCTGAAAATGGGGTATTAATTTTCCTCTTCTTTGAACTTGTAGACATGCCACCGAGACAAGCTACTCCCAGACCTATGCCACCTGGACACGATGAGCCTAGGACCACTACGCCACCGTGGCATAGTTGGCCCCAAGCTGCTGTTTCTGCAGATGGTACAGCCGAGGAGGCCGTCACTTTTACACCTGCTCCAGTGGAGCTAGGGCAGACTAGTGGTTCTGGGGACATAGCGACCATTATGCGGGAATGCCTTCACACTATACAGGAGGTAGTGACGAGAGCGGTCAGGGCTGAGACAGAGTTGGTTGAGCTTAGAGGAGTTAGAGAGCCCCAGACCTAGAGCGGGGCGACTCCAGCACAGATCCCTAGGTCTACCCCGATATACACTGGTAAGAGGCCATTGAAGAGGTTTCGAGCTCGTGCTTCTTCTGCACAGATATCTATACCCGCCCAGACTCGCACTGGTGGGAGACCACCGAAGAGGTTTAGGACTGGTGTTTCTTCCATATCCACCTCCGCATCCCAAGGGACCATTACTTGTTTTTGTTGTAGACAGCCTGGCCACAAGATGGCCACTTGTCCTTTAAGGGATCCCAGCCTGAGACAGAGGATCGAGCCTAGTCAGGAGTCATTTTCATCACCAGCACAGGGTCAAGGACAGGGGACTCCACGACTTTGTTTTGTATGCCACCAGACTGGCCATGTCAGGGCCAACTGTCCTCAGAGGCCGATTTCCCAGGACTTAGGGGAGCCAGATTACCAACAGTGTACCCAAGTGCCTCTTCCACGGCCACTATTGGGTCAGGGACCTCCGACACCGTATTTTCAGCATGCACCTACAGTATTGAGTGCCAGGACTCTCAGCGAGAGGAGTGATAGGCAGGACCAGACCACCCAGAGTGGCGTTATGCAGTAGTCAGCCTAGAGTCATCTATCCTTTTTGGACCTTCAGAGCCTTGAGGTACATTTTTCTTTGTGTTTAGTTTATGGACTGGCATATTGATAGACCATAGTGCATCTCATACGTTCATATTTACTATGTTGCCATGACGTTAGGGGTAGAAAGATGCTGACAAGAATCTGTAGAGATTACTCGATAGAGGTAGCTGACCACATGCCTTATTTGGATTCTTCATCTTATTTGAAGCGTCTAGTATTGGTATTATGTTGAAGATAGATCGGTTCTTCACACTTAGGGCGAGTGTAGACTGCTACAGGGGAAGAGAGATAATGTGTACTCCTGAGGGAGGTACTTTCTTTGTTTCGTAGGGTGTCCGTAGATCCTTCTTAATTTGACTCTATTGTGGGTTAGGAGAGGTTAGACTTTAAGTTGAATTGGGATTAGTTTGGGTTACATGAGTAGATGAGTGCTTGTTACCTTAGTTTGTAGAACTGTGCAAGGTGTGGTGTGCTTGGTTATTGATGATCTGGGATTCAATGCTTGCCTTTATACAGTATAACGAATGAGGTTAAATAGTAGACTGTACGTTTGTTGTCTATGAGATAGGCTATGAGCTTGAATATCCGTAGGGATTGGGAATCTGCCTGGTTACCTGTACAACAGATTATGTACTTATTTTATGTATATGTGTATTCCTGGGATGAAATTTTATACTGGGTGCTGAAGTAGTAAGCTACGTATTAGCTATTGAATGTTGTACTTTTACTCTATATAAGCATGCTAGTTTAGTGACTGTTATGGTACTTTGATTATGACTTCATTTTTTTTTTATACACAAACTGGTTGTTATAAATGCATGTATAGAAAAATGCTTAAACGTGTTTGTATGTGTGCGTTGATACATGTGTGTGAAAATTGATATATGTTCGTAAGGGAAATTGGTAGAGAGTGTCACTAATATTTTGTTCTTCTGAACCTTGGTATATTGACTTAAGTTTCATGATTAGAGTACATAAACAACACAGTCTACATTTGTATACCCAATCGATATATGCGTACATGAAATGGATAGGCTAGTCCTTATTAGTACATGACACTTAGTCTCGGTTATATATAGACTAAGGTGGGAGATGGTAGCTTTACTTTTAGATTGTACTATTGATGTCTTGTGGGTAATTAGGGTACTTAGAAAATACTAGATGATAGATTGCATTGTGGTACAGATGATGCGTATTTATACCATTGGGGTAAATCACTAAGTGATTTCATGGGTTAATTTGAGGTGGGTTAGATGACATAGCATGTGTGAGAGACCTTGGGGTATCTTTGTGATCAGTGAGAATTTCCTTTACTTTTTATTGTGTTGAGTTGATGAGATAAGTCGTGATACTTGGATGGATATTGAGAGGGAGTGGCATTGATGAGCCAATGTGTTTTGAGGATTTCATTATGTGCTATGCCATATGGAGTGAGTCGTTACAGATGGGATTAGCACCAGACCATAGCAGGGAGTGTGGAGATGTCTGCACACCGCTGCACGCCTACCGGTGAGACGAAGCCTACGGGGGAGATGGTAATGGGAGGAGGTAATGCATTCCACATCGCCTGGCTGAAGGAGAGGTGAGTGATCCTTAGGTAAGGCTGCACATCTACATGTTACAATACATTTTGCATCGATCTTTTAGTACTATGACGAGAGATGGTATGACCACATGGAATTCCCTTATCCATTGTTTGGGATAGGGACCCACGTTTCACTGCACGATTTTGGCAGCGCTTCTAGACAGCCTTAAGGACTCAACTAAGTTAGTACTACCCTTCATCCTCAGACTGATGGTCAGTCAGGGCGTGTCATTCAGATCCTAGAGGACATGCTTAGAGACTGCGTTATGGACTTCAGGGGTAGCTGAGAGGATCACCTTGCTTGGGTAGAGTTTGCCTGCCACCGTAGCTAGCAGTTCACCGGTGTATTGGACAGGAGTAAAGGAGACAATTGCTTTTAGGATCCGATATAGTCCGAGAGACCACAGACAAGATACAAGTGATCAGGCAGCGCTTGTTGCCAGCCAGAGTCGCCAGAGGAGTTATGCAGATAGGAGGCGACGACCCTTGTCATTTGAGGTGGGGGACCATGTGTTCCTCAAGGTATCTTCCAGACGAGGTTTGAGGAGATTTGGGCGTAGTGGGAGCTGTCGCCACGAATTATAGATCCCCTTGAGATTCTTGGGAGAGTTGGTGAGGTGGCTTATAAGCTGGCATTACCACCGCAGCTATCAGGAGTCCATGATGTCATTCATGTGTCGATGCTGAGGAAGTGCCAGCCTGACCCCTCCCGCGTATTAGATTGGGTAGATCTTCAGCTAGGGGGCAACACTTTTTATGACCAGAGACCTGTAGAGACATTAGACTCGAGGGACCAGGTTTTGCGAGGCAGGACCATCCCTTTGGTCAAGGTTCGTTGGAACCATCATGGAGTCGAGGAGACTACTTGGGAACGTGAGGTCGAGGTTCGAGTTAGGTAACCCGAGTTGTTTAATCAGTGATGTATTTTCTTTCATTTTCTATGTTATTTTAAATTTCGGGACGAAATTTCTTTAAGGAGGGAAGGATGTAATAACCCGAAAAAATTTTTTTTTTTATATAAAAAAATTTTCGTTGGTTATTAAATATTTTTTTTATTATATTAATTATTATTATTATCATTATTATTATTATTATTATTATTATGATAATGGTAATGTGTGTATGTGTATATATATATATATGTGTATATATATATATAATTTAAATTATATGTTGTGTATATGTGTATACATGTGAGTGTGTGGGTAAAATGTGTAAATATATAAGTGTATATAAATATATACATGTGTATAAAACAGTGTGGGGTGTGTGTGTGTGTGCCGTGTGTGTGTGTGTGCATGTGTTGAGTGTTACACACTCAACAAGGGATGGTGTAGCAGGTATGGTTGGTGGAGTGTAGAAGGAGAATTCAGGGTATGGGAGGGGCAGTCCTGATGCAGAGAGGCTGGTCTTGGAGAGAGAGAGATATAGAGAGAGAAAGTGAAGAAAAAAAAGAGAGTTGGTCTCGGGTGAGAGAAAAGAAAAAGGAAAGAAAGGCTGAGGAGATAAGGAAGCAGAAGGAAGGAAACTAAGGCATCCAGGAGAGGGAGGACACCATTGTAGAGGTAAATACAGGCAGATTTAGTGACTTTCTCTCTCTAGAATTTCATGTATGCTACTTGTTTTGAGGCATGATAAATTAGCTATAAATTATAGGGTCCTATAGAGTGAACTGTAAGAAAGATTTTGCAAAAGAAGCGAGTAAAAATGATCAGTAAATGGGTGAAAAAATGTCAGTTGCAGGTGGGGGGATAATCTGATTTTTTTTGAAACCTAAGCCTCAAACTTATTTTAAAAAAATAGGAAATGATTCACTTAAAATACAGGAAGTGATTAGAAAAGAAATGGGATTAAAAAGAGTCAAAAACAGTGAGGAAAACCAGTCGTCGGAATCTGGGCTTAGGGTGGTCGGAGTTACGGTTGCTAGTCATCTATGGGGATCCAATGGGTGAAAATGGAAATGGAGGATGGGGATGTGATCTACGTGAAGAGGGGGAGAAAATAGCATCTTGAAAACTGGGAAAACTCACCGGAAATCGGTCGCCGGCGCCGGAGAAGGCGCCGGAAACCTACTGTTGCCCTACCGAAAAATCGGGGAAGAGGATGGGGTGACCGGGTCGGGTTCCGGGTTCGGGTCAGGTCCGGTTCGGGCGGGCGTGGACCGCCCCTGCCACGTGTCGCGTTCTATTTTAAATTAAAAAGGGGAATGGGGGTGTTTGGCAACGGGGATGAGAAATTGAAATTGGAAAATTGAATTGGAGACAGGGATATCCTATCCCAGTTTTAGCCCTATCCCCTGTTTGGTTAACCTGATTTAGAATAACAAATTAAACTAGTTTTAATTTGGACCTTTTGGAATTTGAACCTTTTGGAATTTGAACCTTTTAGAATTTGAACCTTAACCCTGAACTTTCGAAAATTACAAATTGACCCCCCAACTGTTAGAAATTACACTTTTACCCACCTGATTAAATTATTAATAAAATATTAATTAATTATTTAATTAAATTAGCTTAATTAATTAAATATTCAAAAAACATTCCGGAATCCAAATGGGACAAGTCATTAGTGTATTTTGACTATCTCGGCCATTCTGAGACCAATGGTGAGGTCCGTTTTACGAGACGGGGTCCCAAAAAATAAAAGAACCATAGTAACCCTTAAAATTACCAAAATGCCCCTAACTTGAAACACTGTCAGACGAACTCCGAATTAGGTAAACAGATAGTGAAATTTTATTATCTCGAACATTCCGGACTCAACCGTGGAGTCCGATTTGTGAAAAGAGGTCACGAAGTGTAAGGACACGTGTAAAGTGCAAAATGACTGTTTTGCCCTTTTCAACCCTGGTGTCCGAATTGAGTCCTACGAAAACCTAAACTTATTTTCTTCAACATCCTAAAACCAATGGTAGAGTTTAATTTAGCAGAATAGAAACTTATGAATTAAAGACATAAAATTTGATGAATAGCATAAATTCAAATAACAATAGACTGAGTTGTAATTTCTACTCTTAGGGACACTGACAGGACAGGAGGAGGCGATCTGATCTTCTGCATTTTCATCCGCCAGTTCAGTTACATATAGTGCGCGATCTTCTAGGGTTGATACCAACCCATCAGGTATGGTGTTTTGCTAATGTTAGAAATGAAGTTAAGTTAGGAATATTTGTGAATGACTGGAATGACTTACGTGCTTATGTGGAATGTGTTTACTTGATGATTTAGGGTTGATTGCTCATATGCTTGCATGTCACTTGTGCTTTATGAAAATTTAGTGAACGATGAATGTGAATCATGACCTGTGTTTAAGTTGATAAGAGGAGCTATGCTTGCATATGGAATTGACTGATGATTTATATATTATTGTTCGAGCATGCTATATTATTAATAACCATATTCATTGAGGTTGCATTGGCATATTGGCATATGATGAATCCTTTGAGAACATAGTGTGGGTTGAGCATTGCATTATGAGGGTGTAGATCCTGTGGTGAAAAACCCAAAATTGGCCATTGCATCGGGGAGTACCCGAAAAAGAAACATGGGTGTGGCATAGAGTTGTGCATGGGTGCGTCACGCATACCATTCATATATTACTTCGATGCTTTGAATGACATTTAGAGATAAATGTACACTTTGCACATGCCACGCCTTAGCTTTATTTCTTGCATTAGCACTTCATCATACCAGCAGTTGAGCTGACCCATTCGTGGGCAACATTTTCAGATGAGGACCCTCCAGCTATTTGAGACCCAGTGATGCTTTGATAGGAGGAGACACTTGTTATATTTTGGTCCGTGGGACCTATGTTTTGTAATGTAAGGGCTTAAGCCCGAATGACCTATGAACGATGTATTCATGTTATCTTATGTATTGATGGGGATGGACCCATGTTTAGTGGATTTATTTACCTTGTCCTTTTATTTATTTTATTTTCTGTCTCGTTACTCGCGTCCCGGGTTCGTCGGGAATTCGGGGCGTGACAATTTTTATATTTTTTCGATCTGTCTGGTAGCCCGTATAACACTAAGAGTAGTTTAAAAATTTCATATTTCTAGGTATATGTATTTTTGGTACCTCGTTTGACGAAACGGACCCTAGCGTTGAGCTTAAACGTCAAAAAATGTTAAGATAGGTATTTTCATAGTCACCAGGGTTTAATTGGTAGTTGGAAATTATCCCAGTTTGTCCATTCATATTTTTCAGGGTCTAATTTCCTAAATTAGACTAAGCCATTGAGACCGAAATGCCCAAAAATGTTGAGTTAAACTCTTCATACATTTTAATTGGCCAAAAATACTTTTTAATTATTTTTTTGGGCAATTTCGTAATTAAACTAAAATTTTGGGGTTTAAATTTTATTTATGGAACCTTTTTAAAAAAAACTTGTCCGGTCTAGTTGTTATGTGAGTGAACCGGTCTAGTTAGGGTAAAAACCAACCAGTTCAACCGGTTCTTTACGTCATGTTGATGTCATGCTGACATCAACCCTATATTAAAAAAAAGATGCCATTTTGATTACCCTTGGATCCATTTTAACGCGGGTCTGCCCAGATCTGTTTAACCGACCCAACCTAAAGGTTAATATTCACCGTTTCCCTCTTCGTGAGGTTACTGTAGCCCGAGAAATTAAAAAATTTCTCTTCCTAATTCATGCATTTTTGATTACTTTTTCTCTCTTATTTTGATCTTAATTAATCCCTTGGGTCAAACTTAGGCTTTTTTATTAATTTCAAGTCTCGAAACAAAATGTAAGGCTTAGTTTGGATTTGATAATGGCGATTGTAAATTGCCCTATTCATGCTCATTTCTTCACCAAACCACGCAAGGTTTGGTATTATTTTGCTTATCTGATCATCGGGTTTTATGTCCCATTTAAGAAATCGGGTTTTGGGGTTGATTTATGAGGTTCGATTTCATAACTAAAACTTGCGACTTGTGTTTTGGAGTTCTTTTCTTGTGTTTTTCGATTGTGTACTGATCTTAAAATCTAGTTTCATCCACAATCATTACATTTTGGATTAAGTTAGATCGAGTTCAAACCTAGCTCCTTGTTGGTCGTTAATGGCAGTTTAGGGTTTTCTCATTGGTTTCTTCTCATTTTCACGTTAAATCAGCATAATATAACTTTAAAGCATTACTTTAGATCAAAAGAAGTCAGTTTGTTTCCTATCTGGCACCTAACGATTGTCTTTCTCTCTCTCTAGGATAAAATTTTCTCTCTCTTTTGTTTCTCCTTTGTTCTTGCTACTCCATGGCTTTTCTTAGCTTAAAGTTTCATTTTCGTCCTTTCTAGGGTTTATACAGGTCTATCTCAACTATTTTCCTTCTCTTCTTCCCTCCATTATCTCTCTCTCTTTCTTGGTTTCCATTCTCTCTCTTTCTCTTAACTACTGCAGCCTTTTAAGGTTACAATCATTTGTCCACTGCCCTTTACTTCAAGCTTCCCATATAAGCTTCTCCCTTTTTGCTTCACAATTAAGGAAGGGCTGCCACCCTCCACTCTAATCACATGCACACACATCACCACCTTGTTGCACACTAACTCACTTATTCAGTCTTATGTATATATATATATGTGTGTGTGTGTATGTGTATGTATGTACGTATATGTACCTATATACGTATTCTCTTGTATGTATTTCGTATATGTATATGTGTACGTATATACTCATATAAGTCACGCCCTAAAACTGAATGGTAAACCATTCAAATCAATAAACTCGTAATAAAAATTATCTCAAATTCTTTTTCAAACTAATAAGTAAATTAGATTATTTTTAAAACTTTAAAGAAATATTAATTAACTATTCACTATTCACTATCCACAAACAAATAATAAATACTTTGTATCCAAAATCCCAAATGATAATAAAACCCATAAAATAAAATTACTACATGTTTCGAAGCTATCTAACTAAAATAAGTTCTAACCACAAATGGATGAAACTATATTGATCTCTAATTGTTGTTCATTGCACTGCACCTTATACTAAAAGATATCACAGCTGATCTTTATCCATCTGTGGGAAACAATATTAGGGTAAGCTAAAAGAGCCCAGTAAGGCAACATAACATAATATACACCGGAATATATCAAGCGAATATCATGATTAATTTAGAAAACATTTACTGATAAATCAAAACATTTCACAAAGTTACATATTACTTGAAAGTATTTCAATATTCACAGTACGATAACTGATATCATTTTTCAGTTTAGAAATCATTAACAACTAGTGTGGTAACAAATAATATTTTTAAATTTGAATAAGCATGTACCCTGGTTGGCACAACAATCACATATGGTCCTGAATCATAGTGGGACTTGCAGATGTCACTAGTAGTGGAAGTCAACAATATTTATACTCCTGTTAACATGGGCCAGAATCCGACAGTATCCTGTCAGCACAAGCAAACTAGCAATAGTAGTCAACCACTATTGACACAAAACAGACTCCAACCAGAACTCACACCCATAATAAAACAATTCAAATATTTGATAATGATCATATCGATAAAAAAATTTATTTCAATAAACAGAATAATTTTCATGAACAGATTTATCAATGAGCAAAAAAATAAATTTCAAAAACAATCAATTTTGCTTGACCCAAGTAATGATAATGAAGCAATAGAATATTGTAAAACATAGTTTGAACTAAAAAAAATTTGAAATCATTTCCTTGCATAAACAATTTTCACAAGAATAGAAGTAAGAAAACATTTATTTGAAATTTATTAAAAAATTAGATATATCATGTATATTCTCTTACCTCGAAGCAAAATCCTCAAATCCTATAATGCACTTCAAAAGTGTCCTTTGCAAATTCATTCCAATCATAAAATAGTTCGCAATAACATATTTAATTAATTAGTTCGATTTGCCAAACTTGACTTAACTATACATGCCCTAATTAATATAGTGTCACGTGTACTTATTAAGTTTAAGTATCTTAAAATACCTATATGATGACCTTATAGTGTTGCACGGTTTTTATGTAACTTTTAAATATTAATTTCTATTTTTCTCAATTTCTATCAAAATTACCCGATTAAGCTTAATTCACAACATATGGTCAAACATACAACTAACATAATTCTCCAATCATCCAAAGGTCTTATCTTTAATCTGAGGACACTTCTAATATCTCAAATTTACTTATAAATAACAATCATAATTTAAGTCACCTAATTACACATTTAAATAATTAGGAAACCAATACAATAAGGCGAACTTTAGTGAAATCTCAATTATTCGTATTACTTTGAGTCTTACCTCCTGTACCAATAGCTTCATAATATTAAACAAGATTTTCCTACCAAGTTCCATAATTTTCAAAATTTGTTTACTATTTTTCCATAAATTAGTAAGATTTTATCATTTAAAAATTAATAATAATTTATATAATTAATTTTTGAGTTCGAGACATGGACCACTTGGTTAAGGTTGTCATGTATTATAATTTTAACTGTTTTTTCATCTCATTTAGACTAGGGATGAACCACATTCTCCCGACTCACTTTGGCTCGAAAGTAGGCTTGTGCAAAAATTGGTCATCTTCCCCAACTCTAACACCCAAATTATATAATTAGAGTAGTCCACCATTTTTGTTTTTCTTTCAAATTTTGACCTGAAATTTCTCCCTCAATTCTTATACAAATAATGAAAGTTATATATGAATTTTGATCATTTTTCTGAGATCTATCCAAACATATAGTTTAATTAGATTAAGTCTTTCAAACATATGAGAAAACTCAATACAAATCTTGCAGTTATAATGTTTTCTTCCAAACTTTTGATACTTTATATCTCTTTAAATGCATCCCCATATTAGGCATATTGTATATCGAATTAAACTTTATTTCATAGGTAATAAAATTACGTTATTAATCTATTCAAAGACCATCAAATTCATATTCAAAATCAAACCCTAACTTGATTGTTCTATGGTCTCTTTTATTATGAGAAATTATAATTTCAAAAATTAATAATTAATACATAAAGTTTCTTACTAAATCATAACAATAAAATAGTCATACTAATTTGACAAAATCATAAACTTACCTCCATTAATGCCTTCTTCCAAAATTAAATTTCTTTAATCCTCCATAATATAGTCTTTCTTTCACTTTCTCTCTCTCTCTCTCTCTCTCTCTCTCTCTCTCTCTCTCTCTCTCTCTTGAATGTGAGATATGTAAAATAAAGGATATGGTTTGTTATGGTCATGAATTTATAATAAATTAAACTTTTCATTATTATATTAGTTTCACATATTTATTTATATTTTATGTAGAGACCTAAAAATTTATGATAAATTATTCATTTTTGACGATAGGGTACTATTCATATGCCATTTATCGGTAGGACACTACATATGCATCATTTAGCTATAAGTCATGTTTAGAAGCATATTGTGAGTGTTCCATAGAAGAGAAATATGCTTATAATGTTAAAATACACCGCCTGTACGAATTTGAGTCTATTCGGATATAGTTTCAAAAACTAGACCATAAAGGGCATCCGGGTGGATCCGGCCAAACCCGGCCACAGGCGAAAATAAATTTTTTAGAAAATTTATTTAAAATAATTTTAAGAACTTCGGTAAAGCGAAATGTCAAATTCAGCCGTTTCGGGACGGGTTGTAGTGTAACGGGGTCCTGGATTCATTAAGGGCAAAAAGTTCATTTTGCCCATTTTCTCCTTTAGTATAAATACAGCCCTTAGAGTTAGAAAATCACATTGTTGGTATGGAGAAAGATCAGAACTCACGCATGGGAGAAACGATGAAGAGAAAACCCACGTTTTCCAATCTTCAAGCTTCCAAAACACACTTCTAGGCTTGGATTTTCACAAGACTTCCTTCTAGGAAGTTGTTCCCCATGTCAAGGACTATATTCTCACTGATCAGTTCAGATACACAACTGAAAAAAACTCCCAAGGGTTGAGAAAAATCCTTTTAGGTATGATATTTTGGTAAGTAAGGAATAGGGTTAAGTTTAGGAGTGTTTTATAAGTTGATTGAATGATTTATATGTTTATCTGCTGTTAGAAAATCACTTAGGATATAGTTGCTTTGAAAACCTAGAGTTGGTTGTTTATGTACTTGTGTGTTCTTTGTACTCTTTGAAAATTTGGTAAAATGATAAACATGAACCACGACTATATGTATAATTTATTATATTCTAGCTTATGTTCATGTAGAAAAAATCTTGTAGTTGGAAAGTTATGATTTATTCAAGGTCTTGGTGTTTTATGTATTTTGTAATCTTAGAGAATTTGTCAAAGTGATGAACATGTAACTTGTTTATATGTTTGATTCATTGCATTCTAGCTTATGTTCATGAAAAGAAACTCTTGTGGTTCGAGAGTTATGATTTATTCCATGTGTTGGAACTTTATGTATTTTATGATCTTTGAGAAATTGTTAAGGTTATGAATATGTAATGTGGTTATATGTGAAATTGATTGGATTACATGTTAGGTTCATGTAAACAAAATTTTGTGCTATAAAAGTTATAGTTTCTTTAAGTACATTGCATTATTTAAAGCATGCTCCATGTGTTTGATAAAATGCTTCATTGAGATTGTATTATTACATGGTGAAATCAAAGCATATTGGCATATGGTGAATCCTTTGAAAACATAGTGTGGGTTGAGCACTTGGTGCTATGCATTATGAGGGTGTAGATCCTGTGGTGAAAAACCCAAAATTGGCCATTGCATTAGTACTCTGACCCAACGGGAGTGATCTGTGAATGAGACATGGGTGTGGCATAGAGTTGCATGGGTGTGTCACGCATATTGTTGTTGCATTGTATTAATGAGTTGGAAGACATGTAGATTATAAATGTATAGTTACACATGCCATGCCTTAACTTTGTTCCTTGCATTAGTATTGTGTCATACCAGCAGTTGAGCTGACCCCTCGTGGGATATCATATTACAGATAAGGCTCTCGGTACTTGAGACTTGATGAAGTCTTGAAGGAAGAATGGGAAAAGGACTTGGAAGGATATTTAGCCCTTAGGGCATATTTTGTATGTATGGCATTAGCCCAAAAGACTTGTGATTTAATTTAGAAGAATGGTGAACTATAGGCCTTGGGCCAATTTGTAATGTAAGGGCTTAAGCCCAAATGACATAGTGGGATATGTTTGTTTAATGTGCCTTACATATATATATATATATATATATGTTGAAAGAAATGAATGTATGTTTAATTTTCATGAATTGTGGCCATCGAGTGAGGATTGATTATGATGTATTTATATATATGAACGGTTGCAAAATATTAGGTGAAAAAATGCTTAGAAAACAAAGGAAACCATAGTCAAAATTTTATGAAATTAAAAGAGCCATTAGGTGGATAAAATGCCCATGAATAAGTGGAAAAAAGTGTCACAAAGTGGGGGTTAAAATTCTTGAGAAAATAGGCCAAAACTTGGAAAAATCAGCCGCGGCACTTTGAAGAAAAATTCAGAAATAGGAAAAATCAGCTTGCAGCTAACTACAGTAAAAATTCAGAAAAATCAGGTTTAGGCATGCCCCAGCCCTATGCGTCGCGCGCCCATGCTGCCCTGCTTGCCGCGAGCGCGCCCTGCCCTTGCGCCCATGCTGCACGCCTACCAGCCTGCCCCCACGCTCATGCATGCGCGCCCAGCCTGCTGCACCTCCATGACACTTGTCTTTAGCTACCCTTTTTGAGCCATGTTTGGCCATCTTTTTTAGCCATGTTTGGGCACCTTTTTGGGCCATATTTGGGCACCCCATTGGGCCATGTTTGGCCACCCTTTTGGGCCATTTTTGGCTATCCTTTTGGGGCCATGTTTGGCCACTTCCTTAAACCAATTTTAGTAGACCTTTTGGCCTATTCTTGGCCTATGTCCTAGGACAATTGGGACGTATTTGAGCCATTATTCCAAGGTGTTTTTAGGGACATTTTGGAACTATTTTAGAGACCATTTTTGGACACTACTTAGACCACCTTGACCATTAGTTGGGGGAAGTGTTTGACTACTATTTGGGACTCATCTTGGGTAGGTCTCGTTAATAAATTTTCACTTCTAATTTTAGGGAAAACATGGGGAAATGAATGAATGATCAATTAAATCCACCTGATGTCCTTTCATTTACTTTTCTTATTTCATTTCACTCACTCCCCGAGTTTGTGGAAATTCGGGGCATGAAATTTTAACTTAGCTCTAACCTGAATTATTTAATTCAATTCTATAACCTTATTTTTATTTTTATATTAAATCATACCAATATCAATATCCAATTTAATTTTCAATAAGTTCATAAAACTAATTTTATTCGAATACATAAAGTATTAAGCATTAGTAAAATACGGGTTATTACATAAATGTAACGCCCTAAGCCCACTAGGCCCGAACAACATGAAAGAACCCACAACATTATGGCTCAGAAGCTTAAGCCCAAGTTGTTAATAGTAAGACTTGTGGTGTCTGATATTCTAATCATACTACTCCCACCCAATTGATGTGGGACAAGAGTATCATATTCTCCCCCCCCCCCTTTTTAAGACCACACGTCCTCGTGGGGTGGATCTTGATCTTTCAGCTACCCATTAAGCAGACACTCTAAGGGCCTCTACCCTCTAGGAACCGACTTTGATACCATAAATGCAATGCCTGAAGCCTACTTGTAAGAATTTGAAATTTTGAAGAAATTTTTATTTATTTATTTAGGAAATGTGAATGGGTGGTGTGTTACATATGTATGTATGTATGTGTTTGATGTAAGACATGTATATGTATACATATATATATATATATTTAAATAAACTGTGTGTGTGCAGGTGGCTAGGTGTACGTGTGTGCGGCTGAGTGTTGGTGTGTGGGTGTGTGCATGAGTTGTATAATATATATATATATATATATATGTACATAACACAATGTCAACTTTGCATTTAATGCAAAGCTGCATTGTGAAGGGATGGAACGGCTAAGAACAGTAGAGAAATCAGAGAGGGTAGGGTTACTGCTGCAGAAGTTGCGTGTGGCCATGTATATGCCTGTGTGTATATTGGGTGTCACGTGTGAGTGTCGGTTAGAGAGAAAAAGTAAAGAAATCAGAA
Source organism: Nyssa sinensis (assembly GCA_008638375.1). NCBI lineage: Eukaryota > Viridiplantae > Streptophyta > Magnoliopsida > Cornales > Nyssaceae > Nyssa > Nyssa sinensis. Next base: position 15,426,171 of record CM018042.1, on the reverse strand, counting down.
AGAGAGAAGCTGTACAGAAGAGGTGTGGGCAGTTGAGAGAAACTCAGAGGGTGAGCCAAGAGGGGGAAAGAAGAGGGGAGGAGCTGCGACAAGGAGAAACCCGAAAATAGGTATGCCCAGGTCTAGCTTCTGTTTTATTTTTTTTTTCTAGCATGATGGTCGATTTAAATCGTACGGCCTTATAGAGTTTGAAAAATGGAGTCTAACACAACAAGAATCACTTAAAATAGTTGAGAAACCAAGTAGAAATTAGCAGTTGCAGGTTCGGGCAATAATCGGCTGTCCACGTGTTTTGTGTGTTAGAACTAAAGCGAACAATGGGGAACTAATCCCCTTTGGTGCAGAAAGATAATGGAAAGGGATTAGGATCAAGGCAGTGAGGGAACAAGCTCGAAAACGGAAAATCTTAGTTGGCCGGAGCCACTGATTTTCCCATTTTCGTGAAAATCCTAAGGGCCAAATCAAAAAATAACTTTAGAAAAGGAATATAGGGGGAGAATAGAAGAAAATGGCATTTTGAAAACAATGAAAATCCACCGGAAAACGTTCGCCGGCGCGGGAGAAGGCGTCGGAACCCTACCGAAGGCTCACCGAAAAAACGAGGAAGAAGCACTGTGCATACGGGTCTTGGGTCGGGTCTCGAGTCCGGTTCGGGTTCGGGTCGGGCTTGGGCCGGCCCACCCCTGCCACGTGTCACCTTCTGGTTTTAAATTAAAATGGGAATAGGGCTGTTTGGTTACAGGTTTATGAAATTAAAATTTGAATTAAATTGGAAACAGGGATATCCTATCCCTGTTTTGGGATTGGTCCCTGTTTGGTTAACCAAATTGAGAATAGAAGAATTTGAAATTACAAATTTACCCTTGGACTTTTAGAAAATTAAATCTGACCCTAGAACTTTCAGAAATGTCACTTTGACCCCTAGAATTTTGAGAAATTATGAACTGACCCTCAGAATAAAATATTAAGAAAATATTAATTTAATTAATTAATTAATTAATCAATTTAATTAATTTAATTATTTAAATATTCTAAAATAACCCGGAGTCCAAATGGGACAAGTCATTAGTGTATTTTGACTATCTCGACCATTCTGAAGCCAATGATGAGGTCCGTTTTACGAGACGGAGTTCCAAAAAATAAAAGACCTGTAGTAACCTTTAAAATTATCAAAATGCCCCTGAATTGAAACACGGTCAAACGAACTCCAAATTAAGTAAACAAATAGTGAAACTTTATTATCTCGAGCATTCCGGAGTCAACTGTGGAGTCTGATTTGTAAACAGAAGTTTCGAAATGTAAGGACCCGTGAAAAGTGCAAAATGACTGTTTTACCCTTTTTAGCCTGGATATCCAAATTGAATTCTGCGAAAGCCTAAACCTATTTTCTTCGACGTTCTGGACTCAACAGTAGAATTTAATTTGACAAAATAGAAACTTAGAAAATAAAGGCATAAAATTTGATAAATAGCATCATTCAAGTGGCCAACGGACTAAGTTGCATTCTATGATATTAGGAACACTGAAGGGCAAGGAGAGAGCGGTTTGACCTTCTAATTCTTACTGTTAGTTCCATTACACTACCGGTGCTACTTCTTAGGGTTGAGACCAACCCGTCAGGTACGATATATTGTACTAAGTAAGAAATAGAATTAAGCTTAGGAATAACTGCCATGTTGACTTGATGATTCACATGTTTGTTTTATCGCTTATATGCTTATGTATTCCCTGTTACCTTTTTGAAAGTTGGTGATGAATGTGAATCATGACTATGTATATATCGCATGTGTTAGCATAGTGTGTGGATTATGTTTTTTTTTAGAATTGTTGGGATTATGAAATATGTGACTTGAAGCATGTGTTAAATGGACTATGCATGATATGTGGCCTTGATGAAAGGATTTTCTGATTTGAATGTTATTGTGTAATACATCATTTAAAGCATACTTCATGTGTGGATATGATGCTTTATTGAGATTGCATTATGGTATGGTGGAATCAAAGCATATTGGCATAGTATGATTCCTTAGACATGACATGACATGATATGACATGAATATTGCATTTGGTACCCAAACCAGTGGGAGCGATCCGCGAAGGGACATGATATTGTATTTGGTACCCGAACCAGCGGGAGCGATCCGCGAAGGGACATGATATTGTGTTTGGTACCCGAACCAACGGGAGCGATCCGTGAAGGGACATGACATTACATTGCATTACATTACATTACATGAGTTGACATGGACATGGCATAGGTTTGACATGATTGTGGCATAGAGTGGTGTGGGTGTTTCATGGGCATTGTCACTACATTGCATGGATAATATGGATGGCATGTAGATTATTGCTATTACATGGCATGGACGATTTGGAAAACATGTGGATTATTGTTACTACATTGCATGGATAATATAGATGGCATATGGATTATTGCCATTATGTGGCATGGACGATTTGGAAAGCACGTGGATTATTGATATTACATTGCATGGATGATTTAGAATGCATGTAGAGATAATTACACACTTGCACATGCCACGCCTTAGATTATGTTAATGAGTTGGATGACATGTAGATTATTGCTAGTATATTGTATGCATGATGTTGAATGCCATGTAGATATAACTGTACACTTGCATATGCCACGCCCTTAATTTTGTTTCTTGCATTAGCATTATATTGTACCAGCAGTTGAGCTGACCCATTCGTGGGACAAACATTTCAGATGACGCTCCCGGCACTTGAGACTTGAGGAAGTCTTGCAGAGTGGAGGAGATATGAACTTAGGAAGATATTTGGCCCGTTGGGGTATGTTTTGTGATGTACGGGCTTAAGCCCGAATGATGTATTATATGTGTATTAACAGAAGTGAATGTAAGTTAAGTGAACCTGTTAGATTGTCCTTTACTTACTTTATATTTTATTTACTTTCTGTTCGTTCAGTCGCGCCTCGAGTTTCTTGGAATTCGGGGCGTGACACTACTGCCCTAAGTTGTTAGTAATAAGACTTATGGTGTCTTATATTCTAATCATACTAGTCCCACGCAACCTATGTGGGACAAAAGTATCACATATATCTTTATTTTCCTTTAGATATATATCCATATATATGCTTGTATATATAAGTATTTATATATGTACATGTATACATATATATATATATATATATATATATATCCTTATATACATACTTGTATATTTTTTATTTATGTGTGTGTGTATGCATATGTGCACACCTGTACTCTTTCACACTACGCCCATTGTGTTCGCGAAGTATCGGCTACATATATATGTATGCATAGGTGTATATTTCTCTGCACTCTTTTATTTTATTTATTAAATAATTATTTAATATTCGCCTGTTTAATTTCCCTTCGTTTTAGGTCAGTGGTACATTTGACCATATATCCTTATTGACATATGTTAGGTTAGTCCGACTTATGATTACATTAGTTTTTCTAACCTTAACTCATAAAGTTAAACATTTTTCTAAAAGATTCTTATTAAAGCTATTTTCGGTATATTGCACAAAATTATCCAATTCATTAGGTCGGGATGTTATATGTACCTCCATAGGTTAGCAAGAGTTATGATCCATCTAATGTGATTTGATCTCTAGAAATTGGTGCCATGACTAAAGCTCAATTAGATAATGAAATGAGCTTTCATTATTTCAATTCAAAGATAGAACCAAAAATGTGAACGAAGCACTCCAAGATGAGGATTGGATCTTTATAATGCAAGAAAAGTTGCTTCAATTCACCAAACTTGATGTTTGAGACTGTTCCAAGACCTAGTGAGTGTAATGTAATTGGTACCAAATGGATATTTAAAAATAAGTTAGATGAGCACGGTACTATAATAAGGAACAAAGCTAGGTTGGTTGCCCAAGGTTATACCTTGTTTAAGGGTATTGACTTTGATAAGACTTTTACTCCAGTTACTACGCTATAAATTTTAAAAACATTACTAGTCATAGCATTCTATTTAACGATCCACAACGCCTTAGGGATATATATTATTTTAAGAATACCATATATGGTTTGAAGTAAACTCCTCGAGCTTAGTATGAGAGGCTTACTACTTATCTTTTTGAAACGTGATTTTTGAAAGGGGCAACAGATAAGACAATGTTTGTTAAAAGAGTTAAAAAGGACTTTGTGATTGCTTAAGTTTATGTTAATGACATATTTTTTGGTTCCACTAGTGATAAACATACTCATGATTTTGCAAAAGAAATGAGAATTGAATTTGAGATAAGTATGGTAGGAGAGTTGAACTTCTTTATAAGGCTCCAAGTCAAGTAGTTAAGTGATAGAATTTTCATCTCACAAACCAAGTATGCAAAGAATCTTGTAAAGAATTTTGGCTCAGAGAATGCTAAGCATGCAAGGATTCCCATGAGTACTAGCACTATATAAAGACTCAAAAAATTATCAAAGGGCAATTTGGTAATTTTTTAGTCTAAATTGGTGTTAGATAATTAATTGACTGTAGATGTGTTAGAAAGATTTTGAAATCAATTGGTAAGTCATCGACATGACATAGTGAAGCTAAAAAGTAACTTTAGAAAATTATCCAAGACTAGTGTGCGTCACGGGGCCACATAGTCATAAATTGGATGAAGATAAATATGAAAATTCTAACGATTGAATTTGGAGAAATAGAAAGCATATTTGGAATGGGAGCATCGACATTAGCTCGGGTGCCAATTTTAATTTGATTTTGAGTCAGTTTATTTTTGGGTGTGCGTGCGTGCACATTTGGCCAACTGGCCACGTAGTGCATTGGAGTATGTGCAAAGCTTCCTTAAGAAGTTTGGTTGGGTTTTCTAGACAATCCAAGTGTCCCATTTTGATTGGGAAAAAATGGATCTAGTGTTTAAAATGTTAGGGTGTGTGTGAGGTGCACCATAAAGGGACCAAAAATAGTGGGATGGTACATAAGATAGGACATAAGGGAGATCAAACCCCATCACCTTTTCTCTCTCTCTCTCTCTCTTTCTAAGTGTATATAAGAATAATGTGTGTGTATATGGCTGTGTGTGGTAAGGACTAAACAAAGAGAGAAGGGAGAGTGCACTGTGAGAATGACTATGTGGGCAATACAATGTGTGTGTATACACAACGTGTGTGTATAGGTGAAAGCACCTATTGAACTATGAAAAAAGAAGAAAGGAAAAGAGGAAAGAAAAGGGGTCGAACTAGAGGCTGGAAGAAGGGTCGATATCCATGAAAGCTTCACGCTAAAGCTCTTTCTCTCTCCTCTCGATTTCTCTTTCGACAATGGTAGATTTGAGGTATGGACTTTCTAAGAATTATTTGGCTTTCATTTCGAGCTATGAATGATACTTGCATGCTTGTTGTTGTATTTGTATAAGTGTTTCAGAGGTTATATATGTGTACAGGTTAGAGAGAGAAAGGATCAAAACCTGGGTGTTTCTAAACACATTTGGTTTTTTATGATTTGGTCCCATTTGGCCCTTAATTTAACATTTATAGGACTCCAAGAATTGATTAGAGCTGATTGGGCATAAAAACCATGAAAAATAAGGGAGAACTTAGTGTGAATAGTACCTCGCTAAAAAATCATACATGGCGATTTTCTCTTGTTTTGGTCGGTTTCAATCATCACCAACATTTTGAAATGATGTTATAAGATGTATAGGAACGTGTAAGATGAAAAATGGGAGGAAAATACACAAGAAAAACTAAGGAGAAAAAATAGATTTTCTAATTTTCTACGATGTCACCGGAGAAGACGATTGGCGAACAATGTTGACGCGTAAATGATCAACGTTTAACCTAGGTTAGTCAAACTGGGTTGTTGGTTGGTGGACCGGGTATTCAGGTTAGATTTGGGCTGGCCTAATTAAAATTTGGGTTTAAGGGGTTATTTGTTATTGGGTCTTGAGTTGAGGTGTTTTGGCACAGGTATTGTGTTGTTCAGTATTTAGGGCAGAAAACTAGAATAGGGATAACCTTATTCCAAAAATTGAAATTGGTAACAAGGACAAGAAATTGGAGTTAATGAAATTATAAAAAGGGCTAATTTAATTTGAATATTTACAAATCAATGAAAAATTTCAAAGAAATTTCATAAGAGCCCACTTGTCTACAAAATTGAAACTAAAACCAATTAAAATACAAGAAAGGGCATTCTTCAAGTTTTTTAGCGTTCTAGACTCAATTGCGAGGTCCATTTGGACATTCAGGGACTCAAGGTAGTCCTATATAAGTTGTTAAAATGAAACAATACCCCTAAAGATAAATTGGATAATTCTAATGCCAATTAAAATCCAGAAAGGGATAGTCCAAGGTTTTTGGATATCCAGAATTCAAATGTACTACTAGATTTGGCAAATTGTGACCTGATGGTGGTTCCACCTAAATTGGTAAAGTGATGATTATGCCCTTAGAGTTAGATTAAAAATTAAATGCCTAATTAAAATTCGAAATAGGCATTTATAAGGTCTTTGGATGCTCGAAATCCAAATATGATGTCAGATTGATCAAACTAGGACATGAGGTTGGTCCCTCATGAATATGTAAAATTACCGTGATGCCCCCAAGCATAGAACAAATATTTAAAAGAGTTAATAAAATATAAAGTGAACACCTTTAGAGTTTTTGGACATTCTAAATCCAATTTCAATGTACGTTTTTGTGAGACAATGTCTCGATAGACGTGAAACTTGTTTGGTAAAATTATAAAAATGCCCTTATGGGATTAAAAGACATTCGAAAGATTTCAAAATATTGTGATAAGGTCTCTTTAGGATTTTTGAAGACCAAGAACACAATTTTGATATCCGTTTGAGAAAATGGACACTTGATGGATAAGTTAATGTATAATTAATCATAAAGAACTTAGATGATCAATATAGAACCTTAGTATTAAGGAACATGGTGGTCCCAAGAGTTAAACCACGAGTGTGTATGTCATGCCCCAAATTTTCACAACCCGGGGAATGAGTGAAATGAAATAAGAAAAATAAATAAAAGGCCATTAAGATGGATTTAGTTGATTATGCATTCATTTCCCCATGTTTTCCCAAAATTAGAGATGAAAACTTGCAATTTGACTTAATCAAAATGGTCTTTTAATGCCAATTAAATATCTCCCCTAATCACTATTCAAAATAGGTATAAATCATGTCAAGAATGGTCTCCAAAATAGCCCCCAAAATATCTCTAAATATACCTTGGAACAATGGCCCAAATGGGCCCCAAATGCCCTAAGGCTTAGGCCAAGAATAGGTCAAAAACTCTACCAAAACTTGTCTAAGGAAGTGGCCAAACATGGCTCATGAGAGTGGCCAAACATGGTCCAATAGGGTAGCCAAACATGGCCCAAAAAGGTGGCCAAACATGGCCCAAGGATTGGCCAAACATGGCCCAATAGGGTGGCCAACCTGTATTACTACTGTTTATCATTGTTCTCGTTGCTTTGAACAAGAAATAGAGGTGCGTCATGGGGTTAGTATATATATATATATATACATAAATTTTGCATTTATATATATATATATATATATATTAAAAGCCTTTATTACTGTTATTGCACCATAAAAAAGTGGTACTTTATTCGCTTGATTTTTGTATCTACACTTGTGATATGGTTGATGATATTATTGTGTGCTTGTGATTACATACTAGACATTAGGGATTGTCTCCTTCAAACTTGCATTAGTTTTTGCACACTACTTACTTGTGTGTTTTAGAAAATCGTACTAAACGTTATGGCTCATTCCTGTTGTTCATGGGAATGGCAAGTACTAGACTGATAGATGACAACTACTGGAGCAATGCGAGATGTATGGAGACTTTAGTCCTGTTTGGTTCTCTATTATTGTATTTATTCATTTGTATTTATAAAGGGTGCCTGTGCCCTTTTTAACACATTGTATATGTTGTATGTATATTAAACTATTAGAGTCTGTTCTAAACACTTACCTTGTTATGTTATACATAGACAATTTTTAGTATAGTTGCATATGATAATAATCGATTCCATTTTATCTCGTTACAGGACTTGAACAAGTATAAACAAGAGAACGAAATAAAATCAATTAAATGAATGAATTCAAAAAAAAATATGGCCTGTATTTTATACACATGACTTGTAACACCCCGATCCTGTATAATTAATAATTAAATATTAATTATTAATTAATACCGGCTCAGAGAATAATCAAGGGAATTAACCCTAATCTCCCGACGGTCAAGATAGACCGATAAAACAATTAAAACATGTTCGAGAATAGGGTACAATACCCGAACCTAGTTACCAATTAATTAGGTGAAATAATGTCAATTTAACACTGACGGAATTCGAATTAATTAACCACGAAAATCCCGAATGACTAATAAATGACACGGAACCTCTGACACTGTAGATAACTGAAATATGAAACTCTCAGAACAAACCGCATCGAAAAATGAGCTACGGAATGAAAGTTATGTGGCAAACATCAAAAACTGAATTAATGTGTAGCCAAACAGGGCCTTAGCCCAAAATGGTGAAAAATGGCCAAATTGGTGGTCAAGGAGAATTGAACCCTTGACCTATGGAGGGAAAGAATTTTATCCAAAAAAAACTTACCAGTTGGGCTACCCACACCTTTGTGCATATATATACAGCTTAATTCTATATATCCCTGAGTTAACCAAGCCCCACCTCAAATTGGACCAATGAGGTTGCATGCAAACCCCACATGATTGCCCCCCTCAGCCCTAAGATCCCACTGTTCTCTGATGTATATACATCTATATATATATATATATAAGAGATGTATATATATGGGCATATGTAATAATATATATAGACATATTATTTAGCAAGAACTATGATTCATTTGTGGAAGGAGAAAAAGAGGGGTGGTCCAAAATCAGAAAGGAAGTGTGGGTGTTGTATGCTCAGATAAGAGAGTCCAGAGAGAGAGGGCTGTAGAGAAATTGAAGGCCTTGCATGTGTATACACATGTGTCCATGGTGTGTGTGTCTTCATTGGAGATGCACCAAAAGGGAACTGAGACATGGTTGAAGCTCTGAAGTGCCCAAGGACTGAACCATGAAGCATGGGAACATGGACAGTGGTCGGTTATGAGGTATATTTTCAAAAATTTGCTTCAATTCTTGATCTGAAGTTTTGGGTACTGTTTTGTGCATTGTAGAACTAGAATTGCATGCATGCTAACTAGTTGATGAGATCTGGGTTATTTAGGCTTGAAATGGACCATCAAACTACTTGGAATTCAAGAAAAAACACAAAATCTACCATTAATGGACCTGCACTGAATAGGGTCTGATCAACCTCCACCGAACTTGATTTGAGTTAACCAGACCTGAACTAGACCCCATTAGGTGTTTTAAAATCACCATCCGCGACTGAAACTCACACGGGAAGGCCCTCGAACATGGAGTTGCAGGTTTCGGCCATGAAACCCAACTCCGAAATCAGACTTCTAAATCATGTTTTTGGAATGGGATATTGACCCCCATGGAGATACGGTCACAAAGAAACAAAAACCATGGAAAATGGTGGAGAAATGAGGATTTACCAGCCAAATTATCGTTTCGGCTATTCCTCCATGGATCAAGCATTTGAGCTTGATTCGAAGTACCAAATCGATGCCAACTTGTTGGCATGACACCCAGAAGTAAACTGGAACCAAGGGCAGAGAGAAGTCGTGGCCGAAATGTCACGAATTTGAAGAAATCCGAACCTGTAACTAGGGCTACAGCACTTGACATGGTGAAGAAGGCGACGAGTCGACTGGGTCGACTCGTCCAACACGCCTAAACCCACTGAACTGACTCGGACACGTGTCTGTCCACGAGCGTGCCACCGAATTATTGAAACTGCGTCGTTTTAGGTTAACTGTTTTAAATTTAAAATCGAATTCCGGCTGTTTGGCTACGGCAATAATAAATTAAAATTGGGATTAGGGGCAACTGAAACACGGATAGGGACTGAAATTGCGAATATGAGGGATATGTTATCCCGGTTTTCCTGAAATGACTGAACCGGTTGGCTCAGTTGGTAAGAGGACCGGTTCAACAGTTTGAACTTAAAACCAAAGGGTCTGAACCCTAATTTTTATGTAATTACATTTTGACCCCTGAAGTTTCCTGAAATTACGATTTAACCCCTGACAGTTTTAAATATTGCACAGTGGCCCAGATTTTGGGAAAATTATACATTTAAGCCCTGCCAAATTAATTAAATAATAAAATAATTATTTTATTAAATAGGTAAAATTATAATTTTACCCCTGGACATTAAATATGTCAAACGGAGTCCAAATAAATTAAATAAATAGTGTATTTTCACTATTTCTAGCATTCTGGACTCAATGGTACAGTCCGATTTTAGAAATACAGTTCCGAAAAATACAGACCCGTAAGTGATAAATGATCGAACTGCCCCTGATGGTACCCAGACCCAAATAAAAATATCAGATAGCCTATTTTGACTACCTCGGGCATTCTGAACTCAACGGTGAGGTCAGTTTAATGAACCGAGGTCCCGAAAATACAGACATGTAGGTGTAAATGACCGAATTGCCCTTAATGATACCCAGGGCCGATTAAACATAACAGACAGTCCAATTTCACTATGTTGGACGCTCTGGACCCAATGGTGAGGTCCATTTTATGAACTGACGTGCCGAAAAATACGACACATGAAATTACCAAATTACCCCTAATACCGTACGAGACCTAAACAAAGTCCGATTGGGACGAAACTGATACCGGTAGGAGCCCAGACACTGGTGAGACTGTATACTTGATTAAATGACGAATCAAGGTCAGAATTACACAAAACGTAAAATGACCAAAATACCCCTGAGCACTGTAAGTGCAAAGTAGAGGTCGAATGAAGGTCAAACTGATCTGATAAATTGTCATAGGGATAATTATGAACACTGAAGGGCTAAATAAGACTCCGAGACAGTCAATGCGTAAAACAAGAAATGACCGATGTGTCCCGATGATCTAAAGCAGATACCAAATGAAGTCCAAGGGACTTACAAATTTATACATGAGATATATGGGGTATTCTGAGGACCATAACAGGGTCCGGGATAAGAATGGCAAAATTACCATTTTGCCCCTATGGTTAAAATGAGAACCTAACTAATACCGATTGGAGTCCAAAGGACATAGAACTTTGTACTTAAGATATAAAGACTATTCTGAAGACCACGACAGGGTCCGGGACAAGAATGATAAAATTACCATTTTGCCCCTAAGACTAAATGAGTGCCTGACTGATAATAATTGAAGTCTAAATGACTTAGGATATAATCTTAATAACTGCTAAGCCTACTTAAAGAATGAAATAGCCTCAGGTGAGACCCAATGGAAGGGCGATAGGCTACTAGGCTATCTTAGGTAATCCGATAGATACCTAAGATAACGAATGAGACCTGAATGGATGAGTTCTGATCTGTCTGTGATTGATGATTATTATTCAGGATATACATGGAGATGCCTGACGTACCTGGAGGTTATCGGATTATTTATGCAAGGAAATAAGCGTAAAGTTTGTGAGTAACTTCTGACACTGTTTTGATACTGTCCCTTGATCTACTGATTTGTTTTGAATGCCATACAGTTTAAATGCAATTATTTAAATGCATGCTTTTCGTACTATATCACTTATGACATGGTTTCAGTCTTTTTAAATAATTGACTATATTCCTGATCCCTGTGCTAGCATCCCGTACTGTTTTGCCCGTTTTGAACTGTTGAGATAAAATGGATATATTGAACCATTATTTCCGAAACGATTAAATAAACCATGTGATATAGGCAAAGAATAACATTTTGTTGTATCGTACCGCTTTGTATAGTATACTGGCTGAATGCTATATTGTTTAAATGTATGTACTTAATGTACGCCCTTTGTACCACATTCCACGTGATGTGCTTGTGTCCTTCGAATTAGGAATTCCGTTCAGTTCGGTTATGTGCTGTCCGTTAATGATATGTCTACCTCGATTGATATGTTCCGTCCGGTTCTAACATGTTCCGTCCGTTAATGATGTTAAGTCTGCCTTGATTGATATATGGTCCAGTTTCGTTGTGTATTGTCCGTTGATGATACGTCTGTCTTGATTGAAACATTGTTCAGTCCAGTTATGATTAGTTCCGACGGTGATGTGTCCCTGACTTGATTGTTATATTGTTTCTACCCAGTTCCGTTATGTTGTGTCCTGATCATGATTTGCCTGTGTCTCGATTAGTGTATTGTTTCCATTTAGTTCCGTTATAATTTTATCCGTTCGCGATATGCCTTTGCTTGACTGATGTATTGTTTCCGTTCGATTCCGTTATATTGCATCTGTTGATGATATGTCTGGCCTGATTGATAGATGGTCTAGTTCCGTTATGTTTCCGTCCTGTTATTGGTATGCCTTGTCTTGATTGATCTTGTTCAACTCCGCTATGTTCTAGCCATTGATAATATGCCCCTGTCTTGACTGACTTATTGTTCCCACTTTGTAACACCTTGACCCAAATGTGACCGAGCAGGCTATGTAAACCGAGTCGCTAAGGCTTCTTGTTTAATATTGAATAAAATGGAACGGTTAGAAATTCAATGATTTTTGAAGTACAAATAGTTCCCGAGCAATGCCTGAGCAAACCACGAACGGATACTGGAATATAATAAAAAAATATATATATATATATATAAAAATAAAGATAAAATAAATAAATAAAGAAATAAAAAAAAATAGAAATAAAAATCAGGTCATGGTATCTGGAATTAGATATGTATATATGTATATATATATATGTATATGAGTAGATGTATATTAAATACATAAGGGGGAGGAGGGGTTACACACAAGCAGAATAAAAGAAATGAAGGGAGAGAAGGAGTGGCGCAGGAAAAACGGATGGGGGGTTATGCGCAGAACATGAAAAGGCAACAGGGAGAGAGAGAGAGTTAAAGGGAGGGGCATTTTTAATTGGGAGTATGACTCAAGCGTTAGACTGAAAAAAAAAAAAAGAAAAAAGAAAATTTGTGCATTCGCTTCAAGATTCGTTTTTGTTTTCTCAACAAGAAGTTTGTGATTGTTAAGTGTTTTCGTATAATCCTTGTCGAGTTAGAATTTCCTGTTCGAGACATTGTTCCAAGTCAGTTCTTACTCGGATACGGTGGTGTTCTTTCAACATTTTGGATTTGAGAACGAGTTCTGGAGGTTTCGGTTCGATTTTGGAGAAATTTCTGGCTTTTGTCATTTTCCCTGTTTTTCTACGTGTGATTCGAGGAAGTATCAATTTTATATGATGATGGGTTAGTTGGTTTTGGAGACGGAGATGGATGATCGTGGTGGATCATTCGTCGCGGCCAGAAGGAGGTCTCAAGGTCTCAGCATGGCAACGCTTGCCATTCCACTTCTATGGAAGTTGTGGCAAGATCGGCAGCATGGCTTGACAGAGGAAGGATTGAATCGTTGCCTGTGGGAGTGAACCCAAGCAATCTGCTGTTGGGTGGATACTGGTGCGGCACAAGCTAGAAAAAAAAAAAAAAAGGGTAAGAACAGTTGCTTTCTATTCTTAGATGTTTAGAAGTATAAATGATTAATTTAATTTCAAGATCTCGTTAAGCATAGAATTTGGTTTAGATAGTAATTTGAATCAACAAAAATGATCTAGAAAAGAGAAGGAAAACGGAACTTACAGGAAAGAAAAAAAAAAAAAAAACCGATCGGAAACGAGTAGAAAACAGAAATTACAGAGAAAGAATTCAAATTGAGTGGTGTAATTTTGATGTGATAAACTTTGTTTAAATCATGGGGAGTTCATCCTTTTGGGTGCAGGAAGTTTCTAGAATTAAAATTGGATCACAATCGTAGGAGAAAAGAGTAGGAAATGGAAGAGAAAAACGGCTGGCCGGAAAAACCGCACAGCCACCTGAGCCGCAAGTCTTCCCTGTTTTGGGAGTGTTCGGGCTCTCCGATTTGAAATCCGACGGTAGATTTGAGTTGTCCACGATCTGTAGGTGTGAACCCCACTGAAAAACGTGAGAAAATCCGTCGTCGGCAAGTCGCCGTTGACGGAGAAGACAACCAACACGCTAAAGTGTTGCTATGCGGCAGCTGGGTTTTCCGATTTTATTTTGGCCAAACCGAGTCGGGTTTGACCCGACCCACCCATTCAGATGACTGCCCAACACTTGTACTTCATGAGTAAATTTTTAAATTTGAGTTTAGATAGTGTTTGGTTAGAAAGGAGAGCTATCCAATGGTTGGGTTAAACTTGAACAGGAAATGAAAAAAAAATAATAACGAGGAATGGAAAATTTGTATGGGCAGGAAAGGGGGAGAAGCTTAGCCACTGTGCCACCAAGGCACATGTGGTCTGTTTGGGCTCAAATACGATATGTATTATCTAGATTAATTAATTTAAATAAATGATTTAAATTAATAAATTTTAAATTTAATTTCGACGCCTAAATTAGTCGAATGAATAATGGAAACTTACTATTTTGGACCCTCTGAATTTAACGGTGAGGTCCGTTTTACGAGACGGAGTCCCGAAAAAAAAAATGAAATAACCGTAGAATGCCAAAATGACCAAAATGGCCCTACCTCAAAGGTAAGTCAAACGGACTCCGATTTAGTTAAGTAAATAGTGAATTTTTATTAATTCAAACCTACTGGACTCAACGGTGAAGTCCAAATTATGAAAACAAAACCCAAAAAGTAGAGACACGCAAATGACCATTTTGCCCTTGGGTAAATTAAGTTTAAAATGAAAATCGTAAAACATAAATTAGTAAGGGAGGTATTTAGAGTAACGAAGCATAAATTCGGTAAATGATATGAAAGCTAAAACGTGTTTATTGATTTATAGGCAAGTCAAAAGGAAAGGAGAAAGTCACGGGATATTAAGACGTTGATGAGGTAAGTGGATTCCTATCTTTGATACGTGGTTTCCAAGCCACGTTCTTTCCATTACTGCCAATCTTGTACTCATATATGTATTCACTGTCATTGTTTCCCACCATGGATATTGTTCTACCTGGTGGATGCCTATTGGTTAATGTTGCATGACTGATTCATTTCATTGATAGCCATTTACTGTATGTTATGATGTTCCATGTTTTATACATTCATATGGAATACTATAGAATCTTAATTTATGTTAAGTGCCGGGTTTTGTGCTCAGTCACACTACCTATCTGATGCTATCTGATTGACTGGGACCTACGGGTCAATTTATGGGACCTACGGGTCAAAAAGGACATATGGCAATTATGACGTTTTTACGCATTAAGGAAAATGGGCATTTTATATGCATTTATGTTAATGGGGGTATGCCGGGCC
The DNA here is from genome assembly GCA_008638375.1 of Nyssa sinensis. Classification (NCBI taxonomy): domain Eukaryota; kingdom Viridiplantae; phylum Streptophyta; class Magnoliopsida; order Cornales; family Nyssaceae; genus Nyssa; species Nyssa sinensis. The sequence goes on along the minus strand of CM018042.1, from coordinate 15,410,822 downwards.
CCAAAAGACCGAGGGTCTGCCAAACCCTGAACAGAGTAAAGGCATCATCCATGTTAATTGATATTGTTCTATGTTGATTGGTTTGATTCATTGGACTTGACTGCGACCGTTCCATTATGGCAGTATTTATGTTGATTGTGTTCATCGAGCCTATTCTATATTCATGCTACACTGTTACTCTTGACGGTTATTGTACGTTGTCATTCATTGGTTACTCTTGACTGTTATTGTACCTTGTCGCTTATTGGCCATTGTGGCATTTTACAGTTGACTGGAATCGTTATCATGACTGGCTATCATGGTACTTTGACTTGTATTCATTTATGTCATCCCCATCCGTATTGGGGATAGGCTTCTACTTACTGAGTTTGTAGCTCACCCCTTACTAAATTTTTCAGGTGAGAATGTTACAGAACCATAGTAGGAGATCAGGAGCTTAAGGAGACAGTTGAGGAGCATAAGAGTAATGAATGAAGTCTCTCCCATGTACTTACCACCTAAGAGTGGTTTAGGATCAGTTTATTGTTAGTTTGAAGTTTAGTCTTTGAATAATAATTGTAATAAAGCTTCCGCACTTTAATGTCATGTTATATTATTTACTGTCATCATTGGTAAAGGAATGAAAAAAGTAGGGACGGCCATTGGGTCGGCCCCACGATACGAGATCCGCATAGGGTGGGTTTCGGGTCGTGACAGCTTGGTATCAGAGCAAAGTCTTAGGTTCTAGTGAGTCATGGGAGACAGGATTAGAGTACTAGAATTGTTAAAGTCTAAGAGCTAGTCGATGGATAATACTGACATTTCTAGGCTAGACTTTTATGCGAACACTGACAGTTATTTTACGTATACATTGACTGATTATCCTTACAGGAAAGGTTAACACCAAAAGATGATTGGGCTACTGTACCAGTATCCGTAGGTATTTTTCAATTACTTACAACCTGCTCATATATTGTCTAGAGAATTGATTTATAATTCCGCATCTACTGTTAGGTTGAACTTAGAAACAGAACCTCTAGGCTACAAGTTAACTGTTTCAATACCATTGAAGGGTTTATCATTGATGAATATTATATATTGGAGGAAGATACTATATGTTATGATGAAAACTGGTGATTCGTGAAAATTGAGATGATTGGTAATTAATAACCTTTAAGGAAATAGAAATATGTTTAAAAGAAAAACGAGGAGGATTCTCAAGGAATGACATTAAAAATATTTGAAGAGATTTCTATAAATGTTATGGATAGATAACCAAGGGCTTGAATGAGAGAAAGTTTGTAGGAAACTAAATGGATAATTTTAGGAGGACCAAAAATATGAAAATTCTCGAGTAAGTCATAGGTAGACACTAATAGGGTGAAGATGAGTAGAGTAGTGAAGACAAGTACTAAAGGAGCGAGATTGCCAGAATTGATCTTATGAACTGTGATGATTTTGGAAAGAGGCTGACACATGATAAATGAATATTCGGGAGAGATCCATGAATCTTGTAATCTAAGATGAGGTGTGATACAATTTTAGTCAATACTCTACCAAGTTGGATGAAGGTAAATGATAGAAGATTCTGAATAACTGTTAGAGGTCAATGTGGTTCAAAATATTGTAAAGACAGAACTGGTAGTAATCATATAGAGAAACCATGAAATTGAGATGATACATGATTCTGAGGTATTACGAGGAAATCATTATTGAATGATATATATAAGGCATATGAGATACCGATCATAAGCACACGGTTATTAACCGATTAGATATCTTTGGAGGAACTAAGAATTCGAGGATTTAAATAGTTAAAGGATTGGTGACTTTTGGGAAACGATAGCTTGATTAAATACTAAGGTTACTAGTTTTCGGGAAAGACTATGCTATGATTGACTTGATGTTTCTTGGACGACTGAGATGATTAAATGAATAGTAACTTTTGGAAGGAAGTAGTATGCTTGAGGACAGAGGTTGAGAATTCTTAGGAAGAATAATACCAGTGTTGAGGTGGATGACTCTTAAGTCATTACATTGGAATTGATCTATGAATTGGGGGAAACTAGCATTTTAACAAGGGTAACAGCAAATGCTCTTTTAAAAGATATAAGGTGACATAGAGTTGGAATTGTAAAATCTTGGAAAGTCGGTGAATTTAACAACAAATAGATATGAGCGATGGTTTGAGGAAGACTTAATGAATGGTAACGTGAGGCATTGAAACTTTAGATGGACTGACGATATGTTAGAATTAAGAGGATTCTTGAGTGAGTCATATAGGGTAAAGACAAATGCATTATTGGTAGACAGAGACTGATTTAATGAGATTATCAAGTGAACATTTATGCACTGTGATGGTCCTAAAAGGAGATTGACACGTGATAAACGATAGTTGGGAAAATTCAGTGGATCTTATTAACCTAGGTAACAATAGGACCTAATTGTGGGTTATACCTTATTTAGCTAGCTGAATCTAACTCAAAAGATAAATGATTGATGACATTGAATGATTTTGAGGATTTACGTGACCTAGCAATTAAAGAGACGAAAATTTTGGCATACATAATGCATATAAAAACTAGTGAGGACAATGACTGTGCTAAAGCGATACCTAATTAATCGGGTTACGAGAACAATCAAGATCGAGGTAGAACGTAGGAATAACTAAATTGTGACACAAAGGGAGTAGGGAATTTCCATGATGAAAAAAAAAAAAATTGATATCGTTGTGATAAACTTTGAATGTCAATGCAACTATAAAATGATTAGACGACTAAATGATGTGAACGATCCTAAAATATGAGATGAAGTCACAGAATGTACAAGGGACTTCCTCTACGGTTGAATAAGTTCTTGAAAGAATGAAATGAAAAAAAAAAAAAAAGTGAATAACAACCGGGGAGAGAAATGTAACATATGATGGAAAATCGAATATAATGACAAGGATAAGAAATGAGACAGTTGAACAACCGTTATGAGCAAAGGTAAGTGAAACCAAAAGAATGGTTATAAACTAACAAGTCATAAGACTTGAGACTTGAACTGATCAAATGATGTGGAAAATCCTAGGTAAACCAAATATGATAACACCATTAAGGATGCTTTCGAAGTAGACTATCACATGAAGAATCGGTGACTGGGGTAAAAGACTACCCTAAAATTTTATAAGTATATGTACCATACCTTAATCTATGAAGGGATGACGAATCAAAACTTATGAAAAGAGCAATGGTAAAAAGCACCTGCCTATAATGTGGAAAAAAAATAAATAAATAAAGGAATTGATCTCCTTAATCTATCTAAATCATAAAATGATAAGCATGAATTTGAAAACAAAGACAGTAATGCCAATGAACAATACAAGTGAAAAAAAAAAAAACAAAAGAAGAAGATTGATAAATCTTTGGACACTTGATTGAGAATCACAAATAAAAATTTCGAATAAATCTGAGGTTGCCATGTATATGATAAAGATTGTAATGCACGGAGAATACAAGTAAATCGTCCTAATACGAACCAAAAGATGCTCATGGAAATGAAGGAAAACATGATATTGGAAATTCAAAACACTTTAAACGATAGAAGTGGTATAGTCTAGTTCCACTGTTGACTTCCTATGACCACTACCAAAGAAACAGATTGAAAAGAAAAGATCAAGGTACTAGATACCTTTACCTAGCATATGATACGCTATACGGTGTCAATAGGAGTTGAGAGACCATGAATAGTGAGATAATCACGACCTAATAGTAAATGAGTTGAATATAACAACTAGACATGGAACTAGTCAAGATATTGATAATAAGGGAAAATAGTCAAGTAACTGAAAAGATGACTAGCCATGGATCTGAGAACTAAATAGATACATAGGGGGATGTTAATACTAAAATCTGGAGACAATGAATTAAAAGTCTCGAGGAAGTGAAAAGGTCAAACACTTGACTTCCAAATTCACTATTGAAATAAAACAAAGAGGAATACAAAAGAACGATGAACCCTATATAAAGAAATCTTTCTGCCTAAGAGTATAGTATCTGAAGACTAGAGATAAGTCGAAGAGACAGGTTACAAAGGAAATTATGATGATGAAACTGGCATGATGAGGTGACAGAGTTTCATGGATTACGAACATTCGAGTTTTGGGGACAAAACTCAATTTAAGGGGGGTAGAATGTAACACCTTGACCCAAATGTGACCGAGCAGGCTATGTAAACCGAGTCGCTAAGGCTTCTTGTTTAATATTGAATAAAATGGAACGGTTAGAAATTCAATGATTTTTGAAGTACAAATAGTTCCCGAGCAATGCCTGAGCAAACCACGAACGGATACTGGAATATAATAAAAAAAATATATATATATAAAAATAAAGATAAAATAAATAAATAAAGAAATAAAAAAAATAGAAATAAAAATCAGGTCATGGTATCTGGAATTAGATATGTATATATGTATATATATATATGTATATGAGTAGATGTATATTAAATACATAAGGGGGAGGAGGGGTTACACACAAGCAGAATAAAAGAAATGAAGGGAGAGAAGGAGTGGCGCAGGAAAAACGGATGGGGGGTTATGCGCAGAACATGAAAAGGCAACAGGGAGAGAGAGAGAGTTAAAGGGAGGGGCATTTTTAATTGGGAGTATGACTCAAGCGTTAGACTGAAAAAAAAAAAAAGAAAAAAGAAAATTTGTGCATTCGCTTCAAGATTCGTTTTTGTTTTCTCAACAAGAAGTTTGTGATTGTTAAGTGTTTTCGTATAATCCTTGTCGAGTTAGAATTTCCTGTTCGAGACATTGTTCCAAGTCAGTTCTTACTCGGATACGGTGGTGTTCTTTCAACATTTTGGATTTGAGAACGAGTTCTGGAGGTTTCGGTTCGATTTTGGAGAAATTTCTGGCTTTTGTCATTTTCCCTGTTTTTCTACGTGTGATTCGAGGAAGTATCAATTTTATATGATGATGGGTTAGTTGGTTTTGGAGACGGAGATGGATGATCGTGGTGGATCATTCGTCGCGGCCAGAAGGAGGTCTCAAGGTCTCAGCATGGCAACGCTTGCCATTCCACTTCTATGGAAGTTGTGGCAAGATCGGCAGCATGGCTTGACAGAGGAAGGATTGAATCGTTGCCTGTGGGAGTGAACCCAAGCAATCTGCTGTTGGGTGGATACTGGTGCGGCACAAGCTAGAAAAAAAAAAAAAAAGGGTAAGAACAGTTGCTTTCTATTCTTAGATGTTTAGAAGTATAAATGATTAATTTAATTTCAAGATCTCGTTAAGCATAGAATTTGGTTTAGATAGTAATTTGAATCAACAAAAATGATCTAGAAAAGAGAAGGAAAACGGAACTTACAGGAAAGAAAAAAAAAAAAAAACCGATCGGAAACGAGTAGAAAACAGAAATTACAGAGAAAGAATTCAAATTGAGTGGTGTAATTTTGATGTGATAAACTTTGTTTAAATCATGGGGAGTTCATCCTTTTGGGTGCAGGAAGTTTCTAGAATTAAAATTGGATCACAATCGTAGGAGAAAAGAGTAGGAAATGGAAGAGAAAAACGGCTGGCCGGAAAAACCGCACAGCCACCTGAGCCGCAAGTCTTCCCTGTTTTGGGAGTGTTCGGGCTCTCCGATTTGAAATCCGACGGTAGATTTGAGTTGTCCACGATCTGTAGGTGTGAACCCCACTGAAAAACGTGAGAAAATCCGTCGTCGGCAAGTCGCCGTTGACGGAGAAGACAACCAACACGCTGAAGTGTTGCTATGCGGCAGCTGGGTTTTCCGATTTTATTTTGGCCAAACCGAGTCGGGTTTGACCCGACCCACCCATTCAGATGACTGCCCAACACTTGTACTTCATGAGTAAATTTTTAAATTTGAGTTTAGATAGTGTTTGGTTAGAAAGGAGAGCTATCCAATGGTTGGGTTAAACTTGAACAGGAAATGAAAAAAAAAATAATAACGAGGAATGGAAAATTTGTATGGGCAGTGAATTGAACCTGTGACCAAAGGAGAAAGGGGGAGAAGCTTAGCCACTGTGCCACCAAGGCACATGTGGTCTGTTTGGGCTCAAATACGATATGTATTATCTAGATTAATTAATTTAAATAAATGATTTAAATTAATAAATTTTAAATTTAATTTCGACGCCTAAATTAGTCGAATGAATAATGGAAACTTACTATTTTGGACCCTCTGAATTTAACGGTGAGGTCCGTTTTACGAGACGGAGTCCCGAAAAAAAAAATGAAATAACCGTAGAATGCCAAAATGACCAAAATGGCCCTACCTCAAAGGTAAGTCAAACGGACTCCGATTTAGTTAAGTAAATAGTGAATTTTTATTAATTCAAACCTACTGGACTCAACGGTGAAGTCCAAATTATGAAAACAAAACCCAAAAAGTAGAGACACGCAAATGACCATTTTGCCCTTGGGTAAATTAAGTTTAAAATGAAAATCGTAAAACATAAATTAGTAAGGGAGGTATTTAGAGTAACGAAGCATAAATTCGGTAAATGATATGAAAGCTAAAACGTGTTTATTGATTTATAGGCAAGTCAAAAGGAAAGGAGAAAGTCACGGGATATTAAGACGTTGATGAGGTAAGTGGATTCCTATCTTTGATACGTGGTTTCCAAGCCACGTTCTTTCCATTACTGCCAATCTTGTACTCATATATGTATTCACTGTCATTGTTTCCCACCATGGATATTGTTCTACCTGGTGGATGCCTATTGGTTAATGTTGCATGACTGATTCATTTCATTGATAGCCATTTACTGTATGTTATGATGTTCCATGTTTTATACATTCATATGGAATACTATAGAATCTTAATTTATGTTAAGTGCCGGGTTTTGTGCTCAGTCACACTACCTATCTGATGCTATCTGATTGACTGGGACCTACGGGTCAATTTATGGGACCTACGGGTCAAAAAGGACATATGGCAATTATGACGTTTTTACGCATTAAGGAAAATGGGCATTTTATATGCATTTATGTTAATGGGGGTATGCCGGGCCCCAAAAGACCGAGGGTCTGCCAAACCCTGAACAGAGTAAAGGCATCATCCATGTTAATTGATATTGTTCTATGTTGATTGGTTTGATTCATTGGACTTGACTGCGACCGTTCCATTATGGCAGTATTTATGTTGATTGTGTTCATCGAGCCTATTCTATATTCATGCTACACTGTTACTCTTGACGGTTATTGTATGTTGTCATTCATTGGTTACTCTTGACTGTTATTGTACCTTGTCGCTTATTGGCCATTGTGGCATTTTACAGTTGACTGGAATCGTTATCATGACTGGCTATCATGGTACTTTGACTTGTATTCATTTATGTCATCCCCATCCGTATTGGGGATAGGCTTCTACTTACTGAGTTTGTAGCTCACCCCTTACTAAATTTTTCAGGTGAGAATGTTACAGAACCATAGTAGGAGATCAGGAGCTTAAGGAGACAGTTGAGGAGCATAAGAGTAATGAATGAAGTCTCTCCCATGTACTTACCACCTAAGAGTGGTTTAGGATCAGTTTATTGTTAGTTTGAAGTTTAGTCTTTGAATAATAATTGTAATAAAGCTTCCGCACTTTAATGTCATGTTATATTATTTACTGTCATCATTGGTAAAGGAATGGAAAAAGTAGGGACGGCCATTGGGTCGGCCCCACGATACGAGATCCGCATAGGGTGGGTTTCGGGTCGTGACACACTTAGTCCCGATTGTGATTCGTTCCGTTAATGTAGAGTCTGTGTCTTGACTGATATATTAGCATTAGTTATTGTTTTGACCGATTGGTTATGTCATGTTCCGATCCGTTTGTATTGTTTGTTCGATTCTGTTTTATTGTACTAAACTGCTTATGAAATGGATTTATAAAAATAGTTATTTTTGAAATGACTAAATTATCCATGTGCCTTGGAAGCACAAAAACTGGTTTTGAAACCCATGATAGGGAACCTGTGTTACTCACTGGGCTTATTTAAGCTCACCCCATTATTCTGACATTTTTCAGGAATTACCTCCATTGGATTAGAAGGTACTATGACATGACGTGAATAGGCCAAGTGGCATCGCAAGTAAGGATATGACGGCACTGAATTGTAGAGACAGGTTTATTGTGGATTGAACCTGGTTATTCCGGTGAGTGGTATGTTATGACTGATATATACTAGATAGACATGGCTCATGGAACTAATGGTACTCTAGAGATATTAGATCTGCTCTGTTGTTATATACTTGATTCTAGATATGCTCTGAGATTAGAATTGTTGACTGAATGGATTTAGTCTTGCTCTGTGATACACATTCTTATGATGGATAAGTGAGTTGCATTCCCGTGATACAAAGAAAAAGTTTTAAATTCCGCTGCATCTGACCCTACAGTTGGAGTGCAATTCGTCGAAAAGTTTAGAATTTGCCTTTGGTGGGTCGCGTCGCGACCGACTGGCAGTCACGTCCTCGACATTCGCGTAGGGTGGGGTTCGGGATGTGACATGACTAGGTTGATTAGTTCATATTTCATTCCCTTGAGGGTACATATAACCCCTTGTTAGGCCCTGCGGGTTAAGGTTATGACACACTAAGCTTAGCATGGACACTTTAGGCAAGGATGTAGATCCCACCTTATATAAGATTATAATAGATAGCTTACTCTATCTTACTTCTATTAGGTAAGATATATAGCCTTCAGCATTGGTGTATGTGCTCGGTTTTAGTCTAACTTGAAAGAGTCACACTTGACTGTAGTCAAAAGGATCATTAGGTATGTTAGTCCGACCTTAGGGTATGGTATTTGGCATTCCTTTGATACCAATGTCACATTAGCTACATAATATGATGTAGATTATTTCCACTAGTTATCTCATTGCATTTCATCCCACATGATGTCACCTGAAAAATGTTAAATAAATGGAATGAGCTTAAACAAGCTCAGTAAGTAAATTCCTAGCTTTGCCATGGGTCAGAGTTAGTTCACAAGAAGGGCAGAAGAAAGGGATAACAGATAACCAATAGTCAAATGAGCAACAAGAAATACATAGCCAGTCACCAAGATGTGTAACAATGACCCGAGGGTCCAAAAGGCTTATCCCAAAATAAGATATAAAAAGATAGTAATAATGAATCCAACAACCGAGATCTAGCCAATCATGATAATCTGCTGCCACAACAAATACGATAGCCAATCAAAAGTATGACATGCTTGCATAGAATATGAACATCCAACGAGTACCAACGATATATCATTATTGAGTAAAGTATAATATGATCGCAATAATATGATCATTCACAGGGCATAGAATATGATCATTCAATGAATACCAATGATATATCATCATCAAATACTAACAACCCAGAATGCGTGAATCACCCGGGGCCCGGCATACCCCACTGGAACGCACATTCAGTCTCGCCTCATTATCCCGGGCTTACTGAATAGCGTTAGCGCTCTTTTCTCTACAAGTCCTGAAGGACATACAAGACCCCAAATGGTCTTTCCCCCACGCAATCTGTGAATAGATGGGCCATTGTGACTGAGCACAACCCCGGGTACATACCAAATATCATAACCAATAAAATTCCACACAGATTGTACAACCATACAAAGCAATTGATATCACAATCAACAAAACATGAAGTGTGTGGAATAACAAGATTTCTATCAACATGATATATCTCAAGACTAGGTCATGGTATGATAGTGCAATGATGCTCAAATATCAATGATCAATCTCACAACGATGTAAGCAAGCAAGTCAAATCCAAAGATTAGGCATAACCGATAACCACAAGTCGATTGGCTCAAATCAAGTACATCAGGTAGTGATAGAGTACAAATTTGGCAGCATGTAGAAATGAATGTGACTGGCTGGGAATAACCACACAACAAAGTTCAAATTTACTTACCTCGGTTTCTTAGTATTGCATTTCCCATTTACAAATACTCTGATAATCTCCAGATACTTCAGGCATATCCTTGCATAGCCTGAATAATCATCATTAATTACAGACAGATTAGAATTCATTCATTCATGTCTTATTCATCATCTTAGGATTCTATCAGATGGCCTAATTAAGTTCATTGGCCTATTACCCACTCATTGGGTTTCAACTTATGTTATTAAATTCCTTAAATAGGCTTAGCAGTTGTCCGAATAATATTTTAAGTCATTTTGACTCCAGTCGTTATCAATTAAGCACTTATCTGCCCTTAGGGGCTAAATGGTAATTTTGTCGTTCTTGCCCCAGACCCTATCATGGTCCTCAGGATAGTCCACATATCGTATATATAAATTTTTGAGTCATTTGGACTTCATTCAGTATTTGCTTTTGATCATCGGGACACATCGGTCATTTCTCGTCTTACACTTTGACTATTCCAGAATCTTATTTAGCCCTTCGATTTTCCTAACTATGTTTATGACGATTTATTGGATCAGATTGGCCTTTATTGGACCTCTACTTTGCACTTACCATGCTCATGGGTATTTTGGTCATTTTACGTTTCATAAGATTCTGACTCCGATTCATCATTTAACCCTATATGTGAGTCCACAAGCATTTGAGCTTCTATTGGTATCAATTTTGTCCCAATCAGACTTCATTTAGACATCAAGGGCATTTTGGTAATTTCACATGCCATAGCTAAATTTTCGGGACCTCGGTTCATTAGATGGACCTCACCATTGAGTCCAGAATGCCCGACATAGTCAAAATAGACTGTCTTTCATTTTTATTTGGGCCTAGGTATCATCAGGGGCAGTACGGTCATTTACCACTTACAGGTCTGTATTTTTCGGTACTGAATTTTCCAAATCGGACTCTGCTATTGAGTCCGGAATGCCTGAAATAGTGAAAATACACTATTTATTTAATTTATTTGGACTCCGTTTGACATATTTAATATCCAGGGGTAAAATTGTAATTTTACCCATTTAATAAAATAATTAAAATAATTATTTTATTATTTAATTAATTTACCAGGGGCCTAATTGCACAATTTTTCTAAAATCTGGGCCACTGTATAATATTCAGAACTGTTGGGGGTTAAACCGTAATATTAGAAAACATATGGGATCAAAACAGGATTTTATAAATTAGGGGTTCAGACCAAAGGGTTCTAGGGTTCAATAATTGAACCGGTCCAAAAATATTGGGAACCAACCGGTTCTGTTATGACATGAAAATTTTTTTTTTTTATTGTTCTTGGTTATTAAATTATTATTATTATTATTATTATTATTATGGATGAAGGTATGTAGGTGATGTGCATAATATATATATACATGGATATATATATATATAAATGTTAACTTATTAAAATGTGTGTATAATTATGTATATATATATATATATGTAATTCAGTACATGTGTACACTGTGGGTGATGTATGTGCCGTGTGTGTGTGTGATGGAGTGTGCCACACTCAATGTGGCATGGGGGGGGCATGGTGTGTAAGAGATTTGGTGGCTGATGGAGTGAAGAAATGGGTATGGTGTAGTTAGTGTATATCTGTGTGGTGAGGGCTGAGAGAGGGACAGAACCATCGTGGGATTTTAGAGAGAGAGAGAGAGAGAGAGAGAAGTGTAGAGAGAGAAAGTGAAAGGAAAGAGAGGAAGTGATGTGTGTATGCTCTGGTTTTTGAAAGGGAAGCAGAAGGAGGGAAGCTAAGGAGGCCAAGGTAGAGAACAGAGGCAAAGCAAGAGGAGAGAAGCACCATCACAGAACGCATAACCGTAAGCTTTCTCTCTCTAGAAAAATCTCTCAAATATCCAACTCGTGTTGTAGCTTATTGTTTAGATTTGATTCTTGGGACTTATAGTGCATGAAATATAGAGTAATTAGGAAGAATAACCAAGTTAAATGGTTGGGAAATGAGGGAATAAAACACAGTTGCAGGTCACGGTTATTGAGAATGGGTGTTGATATTTTATGTGTGAAACATTGTCTACATGATGGGAAAATAACCTCCTAAGGTGCAGGAACCATTTGGAGTTTGAATTAATCAAAACCAGTGAGGGAAAATAGAGAAAAGTGAGTTGGCCGGAGGTTTGACCGAGAGGTTGACCCTCTATTTCGTGAAGATCTAGTGGGTTGAGTCCAAAACCGACCCTAGATATGAAACCTACACGAAAAATGGAAGAAAACCATGTTTTTAAAACTTGAAAAGTCCACCGGAAAATGGTCGCCGGCGCCGGAGAAGGGGCCGGAACCCTACTGGCCCATCGCCGAAAAATCGGGGACGAAGGGGGGGCTGATCCGGGCTTGGGTCGGGTCGGTTCGGGTCGGGTTGGGCTTGGGCCGGTCCGCCCCTGCCACGTGTCGCTCCCCTGTTTTAAATTAAAAACCCAATGGGTTTGTTTGGCTACAAGGATAAGAAATTAGAAATTAGAATTAAATGGGAACAGGGATATCTTATCCCTGTTTTGGATTAGCCACTGTTTGGCTATCCAAATTGAGAATAAGGATTTTCCAAAATTACAGAATTGCCCCTAAACTTTTAAAAATTACAAACTTGACCCTGAACTTTAAGAAATTACATTTGAACCCCTGAACTTTGGAGAAATTACAGTTAGGCCCACCAGAATTAAATATTAATAAAATATTAATAAAATATTAATTAAATTAATTAATTAATTGATTAATAAATTAATTTAATTAATTAAATATTCAAAAATATCCCGGAGTCCAAATGGGACAAGTCATTAGTGTATTTTGACTATCTCGACCATTCTGAAGCCAATGGTGAGGTCCATTTTACGAGACGGGGTCCCAAAAAATAAAAGACACGTAGCAACATATAAAATTACCAAAATGCCCCTGAATTGAAGTACAGTCAAACGAATTCCGAATTAGGTAAACAAATAGTGGAACTTTATTATTTCAAGCATTCCGGACTCAAACGTGGAGTCCGATTTGTGGAAAGAAGTCTCGAAGTGTAAGGACCCGTGAAAAGTGCAAAATGACTGTTTTGCCTTTTTGAACCCAGGTGTCCGAATTGAATTCTACGAAAACCTAAACTTAGTTTCTTCGACGTCCCGGACTCAATAGTGGAATCTAAATTAGCAAAATAGAAACTTATGAATTGAAGACACGAAATTTGTTGAATAGCATCATTTAGGAAACAAATGAACTGAATCTCATGTTATGATTATAGGAACGCGAAGGGGCAAGGAGAAGGTGCTCTGACCTTCAGTATTTTCACAGTGATCCTACCATACCTCGAGTACACTTTTTTGAATTGAGGTCGATTACCAGGTACGATATATTGTGCTAAGTAAGAAATAGAATTAAGATTAGGAATACTTGATCTGCTGCCTTGATTGTTCACTTGTTGCTTGAATGTTTACATGCTTATGTGTTCCATGCTATCTTGCTGATGTTGGGTGATGATGTGGAAGATGATTATGTGTATATTGCATGTGTTAGTGTAGTGTGTGAATCACATGCTTGAAGAACTGTTGACATTATGAAATATGTACTTGAAAGCATGTTTTATGTATGAATGAGATGCATCATTGAGATTGCATTATGACATGATGAGATCAGAGCATATTGGCATAGTGTGATTCCTTGGACATGGCGTGGGTAAGCACTTGGTGCTTTGCATTATGAGGGTGCAGATCCTGTGGTGAAAAACCCAAAATCGGCCATTAGGTACTTGCGAGCCTGACGGATTCCGGACCGTGAAGCGAGACATAAGTGGCGGTACTCATGCCAGCGGAGAATGACCGTATCATGAGACATGGGTGGCATAGAGTTGCATGGGTGTGTCACGCATACTACTCATATACTGTATACTGTTTATATACTACCATCATGATATCGAATGCCATATAGAAATAATTGTACACTTGCACATGCCCCGACCTTAGTTTTCTTTCTTGCATTAGCATTATATTGTACCAGCATGTTGAGCTGACCCCTTAGTGGGGCAACATTTCAGATGATGTCCCAGCTGCAGGAGACGTGGAGATGATCTGATTAGGGACTGTTAGGCCCAAGAGACACTTTTGATATTGTGTAAGGGCATGAGCCCGAGACCGTATTTTATTTTGCATGTTGTGAACAAGTGGACTAGACCCTATGTATGTATCAGAACAGTGTACCGAATGTATGAGAATGTCATTATTATCTTTCATTTCTTTATTATTTTATTTCTTTTTGTCTCGTTACTCACGCCTCGGGTTCGCTGGAATTCGGGGCATGACAGGTTCACTGTCCTTCAGAAAACCGGAATTCAATATCCTAGTTATCCTTAATTTCTCCCTTATCCTCGGTTTGGACAGGCCCAAATCCTGATTTCTATTTCATATCCGTGTTACCAAACAGACGGAATTCAGGTTTTAATTTAAAACCTTTAACCAAAACGGTGCCGTTCCAATTAAGAGGTGGCACGTCCGTGCGTCGACACATGTCCGAGTTGACTCGGTCTGACTCGAACGAGTTAGCGAGTCAACTCCGTCTTCTCCATCGAATGACCCACTGTTGCCCTAGTTTACAGTTTTGATTTTTCTCAATCTCGTGGAGTTTCAGGTACAGTTTTCAACTGATTTCCATCCCAAAAGATTTCTAGATGTCAAGCCAATATTTTGGCATCGTTTTTGAGCTTCGAATCCACACATGGAGCTCGGTTCAGTCCCATTATCGTGGTGGACAACAACCCAATCGTGTGCCCTCATCTCTCAACCAAATCTCATGAGGTTTTGTTCTCTGTGACCCTTTCAACAGGGGATTCAAGTTCCCATCAACAAAATTCCGTTTAGGGGTTTATTTCCGAGTTTGGGTTTCATGGCCGAAACCTATAGCTTTGGTTTTGAGGGCCTTCCTATGTGATGTTGGGTCACAGATGGTGATATTTGGAATCCCCTTGGTGTCTAGATCAGGTTTTGACATGCAGAATTCCATTTGGTCGAGGTCGATTCAGACCTGCAATTTGAGGTCATCAATGGAGGTCTGTTCACGATTTTTGGGGTTTTCAAGCCTATCCGACCCTCTCAGTCATTCTATAACAGTCCTAAGCCTCACAGGAGTTTATATATATAGTTTATATGGACCAAAACTATCAGAAACAGACCCAAAATTTAAACAGGAAATTTTTGCAGTTTTGGGTGTTTACCTCTCAAGCAGTGGGCTTCCTCCCCTCATGCTCAGTTCTGTTCTTTGGTGGTTCAGTTCCTTGACACCTCTGACCTTCAGTCATGCCTCAGTTCCTTCTTCCCTTGTGCACCACCAATGGAGATGCCATCTCACACCATGGATATACATACTTGTTCACGTACACAAGTTCACACATGCAACCTCACTCTTCACTATTTCTCTCACTCTAACAGACCTGCCCACCCTCTATAACAGTTCTGATCTCTTTTACAAATAGCCCCCATTTTGAAGGTCCCAAGGTGAGTACATATATATATATATTATTATACATACCTATACATATACATCTCTATATCTAGATGTATATATCAGAGGATCAGTGGGATCATAGGGCTGATGTGGGCTGATGCAAGCCAATCATGTGGGGTTTGCATGCAAGGCCATTGGCCAATTTGGGTGGCAGACTTGGTTAGATTGTGTTCATATACATTTCTATTGCATATGTAGGCACAAAAGTGTTGGTAGTCCACCTGGTAACTTTTTGAGTGAAGTTTCTTTCCCTCCATAGGTCAAGGGTTCAATTCCCCTTGGCCTCACTTTTGGCCATTTTCCATATTTTGGGCTATGGCCCTGTTTGGCTGCGCATTAATTCTGTTTCAATGTTTCCTACATAACTTTCATTCCGTAGCTCCTTTTTCGATACAGTTTGTTCCGAGAGTTTGTATTTCAGTTATCTTTAGTGTTAGAGGTTTCGTATCATTTATTATTTATTTTGGATTTCTGTAGTTAGCTAATTCGAGTTCTGTTAGTGTTAAAATGGCATTATTTCATCGAATTAATCAGTAATTTGGGTTTGGGTGTTGCACCCTCTTCTCCAGACATATTAATTATTTTATCAGTCTAGTCGCACCGTCGAGATTATGATTAATTCCCTTAATCATTCTGTAAGTCGGTACTAATTAGTAATTAGCAAGTTAATTAATAATTAGTCAGGTCGGGGTGTTACATCATAACATAGCAAAAAGAAGAATTCTATTTTTCTATCCCAACATTTGTAAAGTACATTGCGGTTGTTAGTTGTTATGCACAATTGTTATGGATGAGACAGATGTTGAAGAATTATGGTCTTGATATTGGCATAATGATAATTTATTGTGATAATTCGAGTGTCATAAATATTTCTAAAAATCTAGTTCAACATTCTAGGACAAAACATATAAATATTTGACATCATTTCATTCGTGAGCTTATAGGGGATAATGTCATATCTTTGTAGTATGTCCCCATAGAGCATCAACTTGCAGATATATTCACAAAACCTCTATATAGCCTTAGGTTTGAGAATCTTAGGAAATCTATAGGTGTCTGTTCCATTGAGTGATTGCTCTCATTCTCCATAGCCTATGATGGTCTTCATGTCTTTTTCTTATTTCTAGGTTTATGACTTGTATATAAGATTTCTTGTTTTATTCCTTTCTAGATTAGTTTTCTTTTCTTTATTTTTCATAAAATAGAAAATTCAAAAATATTTTTTTTTAATTGCATAATTAGTTTGATGTTCCTAAATTTTTTTAAAGAAAAATTATGTTTTAATACATCTTGAATATTGAGATTATGAACCATGTACTTTAAATTCTATAGATTCACAAGTAGTCTTTAATGCATAGTTGTATTCAATTTTTCTAACAACACATGATCTCATAGAACTTACACTTGTACATTTGTTTCATGAGATAGGAGGACTTGGTGATGTGTTTGAGTTACTCAGTTTTTTGTTTAATTTACAATGAGTCAATGGCTAGAAATATTAACTTAGGTTGTTGATAAAAGACTAATTGCATAAAGACTAAAATTATTAAATTATAAAGTGTGCAAGGAAAGGACTACCTATAAGATAGTACGAATGCTATCAAAGGGGTATACCTTTGAAAATAGTTGCGTTCTTAATAGTGTAAAAGCCACCTTCAAAAGTGAAAAGATTGAAAATTCATAATATTATTAAGGTAGGCAAAGATTGAGGGGTAGCTTGGTTGCTTGAAAGTTTTTAACAACACCTAGGTTAGTTCACTATAGTTTTTTGTGCTTGTTGTTTGTTAAATCAGCCAACGCCATAGTGAAAACATTGAGATAATGACAACTCATGGAACAAAATTTAAATTTTCAATTTTTAATTCACCATGAGGGAGTGTGTTAAGGGGGAGGTTGAGTGTGATTAAGCATTCAAGACTTAAGTGTGAAAATTTAGAATTGGAAAAACATTGATCATTGCCTCCAAATATATAAGTTTTAATCTATTTTTAAAAACTTTGAATTTTTGAAATATTAAATTAATTTTGTAATTAATTTTTTTAGTTTAGTTATGTTGTTAAAATTTTTAAAAATTTTCTATTCATCTAGAGTCAAAAGGGTAAAAATTGGTGTAAAATTAGGCAAAGTTTTAAATGTCACAGCATTTATTACAACAATTATTAATATGCCCAAAAAGTGGACTTCGCTCAAGCAAGGTCTATTTTGGCTCAAGCAAACATGGTAAATTTTGAAACGTCAGCCCTAGTCTTCTTAAGTCGAATGACATGTTTGTTTATCTCATTCTCACTCGAGTTTTCTTTGGTTCTCACACCTTTTATGCTTCACATCTTTCACATATGTCATTATTTTTCCATTATGCTCAAATTATTTTGAAACACACATCGAGTTGAGCACTTTCACCAATTGGTTTTGCAATTCATCTTTATATGTGAATTTAGTAAGTTTTTTTAGTTCCTACTCTTTTTCTTCTGTTTATTCATCATATCTTCTATAGTTTAGGTATAGTTTAGGACTGCTAGAGCAATTTCCTAACATAGAACCATATTAGGATACCCATTGATTTTTATTTTTATAATTTTCCTTGGATTCCTATGGCACCACAACCCCAGCAAGCAATCGCTATGTTGTTCCTATACGATGAATGGTATGTGAAACACGTTACAGTCGGTCATTTTTTTATCTAAAAGGTTATGTTTGAGTTACTCGAACTATGAGTCACGTGTTGTAATACGTGAGCGGATGATGGTGCAGGCTGACATCACCAGGTCGATGGTCCTCTACTAGTTCACAAAGAGATGATGGCTCTCACTTTTCTCTATTCATGATCCTGTTGATCAAATAGGTTTGTGAGTTTTATATGAACTTGGAGATTGTTCGACCAGGATGTTACCTATGCCTATATACGTGGTATTTATTTTGTTTACTCCCTCGTTCTTATTGCCTTTGTCATTGGTTTGACTAGGCAGTTCGATTCACAATTTTTGTTTCTTCTAGAGATCACTCCTTCTGAAGGTTATGTTATTTAAAATCTCTAAGTTGATGGTTTTTATAGTTCAGTAATAGGCCTGAGCATAGACTTTTCTCTTAAGACTATATGTTGCTCCACCTGATAGTTTATTTTGTTCTCATGCCAATGAGTCATACCAATACATTCAGTATAACTCATGGTCGTATCCTCTATACCATTGGTATTAGAATTCCAATAGATGTTTCCACACTCATTTTTAGTACATTTAATATACTATTAAGCCACGATAGGGTCATGTTAGTCTCATATTTGGATATTTGATCATATGTTTGTGTGTTCATCATTCTATCCTATTTCTTCATTCTGATACGATAGTCAGACAGATGAGACCAGTCACTAAGGTCACACTCAATCAATCATAAAGTTACCTTCACCAACAGCAGCCGGAGCAGTATGAGGATGATTATTTGGTGGGTGATCTTGAGCAGGAACAGTATGCACCTCTAATTCTTCCATTTCCAGCACACCAATCTGAGGCATCGTAATCAGCAGCTCTAGCCCCATCCTTCTTAAGTATATCTTGATCAGTTGTACATGTAGATGAGACATGATCTCTATATGCCACTGATGGGACATGTGGACTAATAGCAAAGAACATAGACCACGTGGCACGACTGTAGACTAGGATGTGGGAGCATTAGCAAGAGCTTGCCAGGACTATAGAGACATTTTTTTAGTGTATGGAGAGACCTACCGAGGAATGTGAGAAAATTGAGGAGGGTGATTGAGTAGGAAAGGATATTTATTGTTTTATCTGTGTTGGAAAAAAAACGTTGTACTTAGTTTCTTTTGGGATATATGAGATCCAGTTTTATTTTTTGTAATTTATCTTACAGTTATCTATATTGCATCTCTAACTATTTTCTGTCTCTCTTGTTATATCTTCTTTTATTTATATGTGGTTGATGTATGTGTTTTGTTCACTTTACTTTATTTCATGTTGATCATTGATATGTTATCCCATTGTCATCTTGTTAAAAAAGGGGGGAGTAGTTTTAGGAGTATTTAATAAGGAGAAGTGAATTTTTCGCATGATATTAGAAAAGTTTTGGGGAGATATCACACTTTCTTGCTTCGTGATCATAGTACTTATCTTTAGTATGGTCTGATTGGTTTATATGTTTCCGTTGTTTTTCATTGAGAGTATTATGACTGGATGCTTTCGCACTTGTATCTTTCACACTTTATTATACTTGTGTTCATTTTGATTTATTTGTTATACCATACTATACGCTTCACGGGTATGGTTTCGTGTTTGTTTTGCACCTTAGGAAGGTGTTGAACATGATGAAGTCAAATGTAGTATGTTCATGAGTCATGAATCAAAGTATAGAGTTATAAATATTTTATTTTGAGTTTTTGGGGGTTTGCCTTTCACACGATCTATATTCATATATTTATTACAGATAGTTTTGTCATGGAATTTTCAGAGAGGGAAATTGTTAAGACTATGAGTCAAATTATGTATTGGAAATTTTGGTTTTAACAAAACTATGAGTTATAATGTGTCTAAGTCCAAGTGTGTCAACATTCTCAAGTCTTGTGTCATTCAAGCGTTTGAGCTGCATCTTTAAATTTACAGTATTGGGTACGTAATGACAAGGTAAAGATAAAACGACTAGATACATTGTCTAGGGTTGATTGCACACACTCACATAATGCATAAAAATGTTTTAAATGTTTTTAATTGTTAGGTGTGTGTTAAATATTATTTGTGAAGTAGTTGACGTATATTTTTCAAGTAAAAAATGTGTTAAAGATTTTTTAAAGTCAATACAGCGGGAATAACCTTACTGTGCAAACAACTAGCTTGACTCTAGCGAGCTTGGCTTGGCTAGGCTAGAACAAAGTCCAATTCAAGTGATCACTTTGCTAAAGCTCGTTGGATTCTTGGCTAGAGCGAGCTCTTTTTAGAATTCTAGTAGCTAGCTTGGTGGACCATGTTAGCTAGCTAGCTCAAGTGAGAACTTGGCTAGAGCAAGCTCTTACTTGGCTCTAGTGAGGTCCCACTCTAGTGGCCTCTTCATTGGAGCTTGCTTAATAGTTGGTTAGAGCTAAGTGTTACGCAATGCAGATTTTGAATTCAATTCGAATACTATTTTTTTGTACAAAACCCTATCACTATAAAAGGTTTTTGATAAAGAAACAAGGGAGAATTTTTACAACATTCACATTGTGTTCTAAACCCTTCCAAAAACTATTTTGGTACATTCCGATGCCTACATAGATAAAAAAAAAATCTCTGAGTAAGAGCCTAACAGCTACATCAACTTGTTCCAGCGTTGAAGAGTATGAACCATTGAGGATTCAATGTTATACGATTAGATGAGTCCAAGGTTGCGTGGATACGTGATTGTTATTAAGTTGAAGTCGTTCATGGATTCGAAGCGGTGGCTGTGTGAATAATTTTTGTGGATACGAGATCGAGGAAGAGTGGACTATTTGACAAGGATTGAGGTACTTAGTCTATGTCTCATATAAAGTGTATACTCTTTCAAAATTTCTTTAGTAGTGGATTGTGCACACATTTGGGCCTGTGCCCCAAGGTTTTAACTTTTAGTTTACTTGTAAAAATATCATGTCTTTTTATATTTTATGCTTTGTTATTGATATATCACATACTGAGGCTGCACAACCGACAACCTTAAAATTACACATAATCAAAGTGAGAACTCAATCATTGAAAGGACTTTAGAATTAGGCAAAGAAATTCTCAAATTGGTAACATAGACCTATTCATCATCCTTTAGGTGTATATCGTTATATCTAGATCCATATAGAGCCTGTCAACAATCATAATTACCGATCCATTGAATCCCAAGTATGCAACTCTATGTAGGGAATTTGCATGTAAAGATGTTATATCTTCTCCAAGGAACCAAGTTTGACACTCAACAATATAAACTCCCCCATAAAAATCACTAAATACAATATGAATTTCCCCAATGTTTCTCTCAAGGTGTTCAATTAGCATTTGCATTCGTATCAACATTATGGTTTTTAACAACTTCTAAAAGTCACTTTGTATAGGAAAACTTGACACCTAAATCATAATACATGTTGAACAGACACGTGTTCAAAGGAGGAACACACGTATTTGAAGGATGATCGTGCGTACCAACGATCCTTAGATATGTTTTAACAAATGATCTACTTTATTGGCTATTCGTTAAAACATTCATGTGAAAAGGTTCAAATAAGATCAAGACTATGTATAATCACTTCCAAATGTCTTTCTAGCCTTAATGAAATCATGAATTCACATGTAATGGAACCATCGTTTGGTACAATGTTATACTAGTTACACCTTATGTTGTAGACCTTGTATCATACGTTATAATAGTTGCACCCTAACGTTGTGAGTGTTGGACCAAGTTCTTATTAATTTTGAACCTAATGCAAAACTTTCATAAAGTTGAGTGCAGTGTTGTATTAGTTACACTTGATAATGTAGACTTTGCATGTCATGTTATCATATTTGTACTACAATATTGTGAAAGTAACACCATATTCAAATTCACTTTCAACTTAAAGTAAGACTTCACTAATGCTAGGTAAAAAATTATATTAGTTGCATTTGATGTTATAAACCTTACATCCAACGTTATAGTAGTTACACCCCAATGTTTTGAAAATTACAAAAGATTTAAATTTACTTTCAACCTGGTGCAAAACTTCCCTAATGTTGGATACAATGTTATATTAGTTGTAATTTTATTTTTATATTTTAAGGGATTTAATCTAATTGAAAATCACTATCAATTTTTTTGTATAGGACATATGGGTTAGGGTGGTGGAAATGCATTTTAGTTCTCTTTCTCAATGATCTTTATTGTTATACCACAGTAAGTGTACTATAATCTACTTCCTAATCTAGTCTCTAGTTTTTTGTAGATAGAGAGATCAAGATGATATTTTTCAATGGTGATGATAGTGGTCCTTTTTGTTAAAGCTCTGGGCATTTTGATGGGTTAGACTTTTTAATTTGTATTGTAATAACCCAGAAATTTTTTTTTTTATATACGAGAATTTTCCTTGGTTATTAAAATTATTATTATTATTATTATTATTATTAAATTTGATGCATTGGGATTATATATATACATAGTATGAATGTGTAGGTATGTGTAGAATATTATATGTGCATGCATGTGTATATGGATATGTAGAATGATGTATGGCAGTGCACTGTGTGTGTGTGTAACTGAATGTGTGTGTGTGTGTGTGTGTGTTTGTAACCGAACTAGTGTGTGAGAGGTGTCGGCTGTGTGTGTGTTTAGTGTGTGTACCTAGTGTGTGATGAGTGATATATGTATATATAGGCTTATATAGGCAGCTTTGCATTTAATGCAAAGCTGCATTTGGGGAAGAACAAAGGTGGCTGAACGGTGGGGAGGAGGTCAAGAAAAGTGGCTGTGGTGTGAGAGACGTGGGAGATTTGATGTGTGTGTGTATAAGTGTGGTCTCGGTTGGGAGAAGAGAAGGAAAGAAACAGAAAGCAAGAGGGAGAAATAGAGTTCTGGAAAGAAGAAGGAGAGCTTGAAGCTTGAAACGAGCTTGGAACCAGAGGGTGAAAGAAGGCACAGCTAGAGAGAGAAAAATTCAGAAAACCCGTAAGTGAACCCTTTCTGTTTTGATTTTTTTAAAAGCATGATGATTGATTTTATGCATGTGATCTTAGAAAGCATGATGTAGGGATTATTTTGCAAAAAGAATGAGATAAAATGGTTGAGAAACTAGGAAGGAAACCTAGGTTGCAGGTCTCGGTTGTGAGAGTTGGAACTTGTCATTTTATGTGTAAAGCTTGGTTTAAATGATGTAGAATGAACCCTAGGAGGTGCAAAAAACATTTGGGATTGAAATGGGGATTGAACCATGAACAAACAGTCACAAAAATGAAGGGGAAAGGGTCGGCCGGAGTTTTGACCGAGGGGTTGACCCTCTATTTCGTGAAAATCCAATGGGTTGAATCTAAAACCAACTTTAAATATGAGATCTACATGAAAAATGGGAGAGAACTACATTTTAAAACCCTGAAAATCTCGCCAAAGATCGGTCGCCGGCGCCGGAGAAGGTGCCGGAACCCTACTGTGCATCACCGAAAAAACGGGGGGAAGAAGGGGACTATTCCGGTCCGGGTCGGGTCCGGTTCGGGCGGGGGTGAACCGCCCCTGCCACGTGTCACTCATATGTTTTAAATTAAAATGTTGAAAGGGGCTGTTTGGTTATGAACTTACGAAATTGGAAATTGGGATAAAATGGGAACAGGGATATCTTATCCCTATTTTAGGTTAACCCCTGTTTGGTTATCCGAATGTGGGATAAAGGTTTCCAAAATTATAGAATTGCCCCTAGACTTTTAAAAATTACAAACTGACCCTGAACTTTCGAAAATTACACTTTAACCTCTAAACTTTGGAGAAATTACAATTAGACCCACCAGATTTAAATATTAATAAAATAATAATTAAATTAATTAATTAATTAATTAATTAATTTAATTATTTAAAATACTCTAAAATAACCTAGAGTCCAAATGGGACAAGTCATTAGTGTATTTTGACTATCTCGACCATTTTGAGACCAATGGTGAGGTCCATTTTACGAGACGGGGTCCCAAAAAATAAAAGACCCGTAGTGACCTTTAAAATTACCAAAATGCCCCTGGATTGGAAACACAGTCAAACGAACTCCAAATTAAGTAAACAAATAGTGAAACTTTATTATTTCGAGCATTCCGGACTCAACCGTGGAGCCCGATTTGTGAAAAGAAGTCTCAAAGTGTAGGGACCCGAAAAAGTACAAAATGACTGTTTTGCCCTTTTGAACCCAGATGCCCGAATTCAGTTCTACGAAAACCTAAACTTATTTTCTTCGAAGCCCCGGGTTCAATAGTAGAGTCTAATTTAGCAAAATAGAAACTTATAAGATAAAGACATAAAATTTGATGAATAGCATAATTCAAGTGACAATTGAACTGAGTCTCATGTTATGATTTTAGGGACACGGAAAGGCAAAGAGAAGGTGATCTGACCTTCGGTGTTCTTGCAGTGATTCCACTATACTACGAGTACACTCTCCCTGTTTGAGATCGATTATCAGGTACGATATATTATGCTAAGTAAGAAATAGAACTGAGATTAGGGATACTTGTTCTGCTACCTTGATTGTTCACATGTTTACTTGAGTGTTCACCTGCTTATGTGCTTCCTGCTGTTTTACTAAAGTTGGATGATGATTACGTGTATATTGCATGTGTTAGCTAGTGTGAGAATTATATGTTTTAAGAACTGTTGACATTATGAAATATGTGCTCAAAAGCATGCTTTATGTATGAATGAGATGCATCATTGAGATTATATCATGATATGATGAAATCAGAGCATATTGGCATAGTGTGATTCCTTGGACATGGCGTGAGTTAAGCACTTGGTGCTTTGCATTATGAGGGTGCAGATCCTATGGTGAAAAACCCAAAATCGGCCATTAGGTACTCGCAGGCCTGACGGATTTCGGACCGTGAAACGAGACATATTTGGCGGTACTCATGCCAGCGGGGAAGGGCCGTATCATAAGACATGGGTGGCATAGAGTTGCATGGGTGTGTCACGCATACTGCTCATATATTGTATACTGTTCATATACTGTGATCATGATATCGAATGCCATATAGAAATAACTGTACACTTGCACATGCCATGACCTTAGATTTGTTTCTTGCATTAGCATTATATTGTACCAGCATATTGAGCTGACCCCTTTAATGGGACAAACATTTCAGATGATGTCCCAGCTTTACGAGATGTGGAGATGATCTGATTAGGGACTATGTTAGGCCCAAGGGGCACTTTTGATATTGTATAAGGGCTTAAGCCCGAGATTGTATCTTATTTTGTATATTGTGAACAAATGGACTACACTTGTGTATGTATCAGAATAGCGTACGGAATGTATGAGATTATACTTAATCGTCCTTATTTCTTTATTATTTTTATTTTCTTTTGTCTCGTTACTCGCACCTCGGGTTCGCTAGAATTCGGGGCGTGACATGTATCTAGCATATATCGAGTTTATAAAATGGCAGAATTTGAAGATATAGGTAGTGGCGGGATTGGTGTTGGGAATGAAGGTTAGGGTTTGGAAAATGAAGAGGAAGAAGAGGATTATGGGTAATTTGGTAAATTGGTTAGCCCATGAAAATGATAGTTTTGTCACATAAAATATAAAAGAGTAAAAGTTTATTTTTTTTGGTGCTTTGCTAATTTTGTTTTATTAAATTGACACCCTTCTAAACTACAAAAAAGTAGTTAACTAGTTGCTAAATATGATGGAAAAAAATGAATGAATCCTTATTATCCTACAAAAATATGCATGTTGCTGCCTCGAAATTTCCTATAAACTTTTGTTATATGTTTATAAAAATATTATTGGTTTTTGAGTAGTGTTATTTTGTCTGAAGTGATAAATTGATTAGATACATTGGTGCATCATATAACTTATTAAAAAATTGTGATTAATTGTTTTAATGTATCTAGTTGACTTATCATTTCAATTGAAAATCCATCTGAGACATTTTTGTAATCCATTTTTCCAATTCTTTTCATAAAAGTTGTTCCGTAAAATATACTTGACCATTTGGTCATATTTTTAAAATTAGTGTCAAGTTAGCTATAAACTACTTTTTTTCAAATACATTTTTGTATATTTGTGGCAAAAACTACTTTTTTCAAATATGTTTCCCTTAAAGCAAACCTAACTTTAATTTATTGTATCAATTAATTTTTTTTTTTATCAAATAACATGACACTGTCACTTAAGATCTTAAGACTATGTTTAATTTGCATGATTATATAATACAAAAACAATTTAGAAATAAAAATATTAATTGTTTTTCATAAAGTGCTTAATTAAGTTAAGGTCCAACCCAAAATATTTCAATCCAATAAATCCTTCACTATTTTGTTGATATAATTTCCCATGTTATAAAAATACATGATAGATACTTCCCCTCCTTTAGGATTCACAAAAATCGCACCACGTCTCCTAATTTTTTTAAAATTTAATAGCTTACAAAATATTAATCCGTTTTTAATAAACTTTATCTATTTGGACTCTAAAAATTGAGATTTACCAAACAAAATCCATATCGCATATGAAATTTTGCCAAAAAAAAATGGATAAATAAAATTCACTCATTTTTTTAAGTACTACAAAAACAGAAAAATTTATCTATTTTTAAAAATTGTGACATTTTACTGTCCAAATTTTTTTCTTGCTATAAGTAAACATAACAAAGATTTACTGTAATTAAGGAAGTGGTGACACTTTAAAATTAGTATGAGAAAGAAATTCACAATAAACTTCTCACTTTGAACCAAACAAAGAAATTTCTTTCATTCTTCTTGATTTTGGCACTACCATCTCAAAATCAACATGTGTAACATAAACCCTCTCCTTCCTTAAACTACAAATAGGTACAATTATATTTTATGAAATCTATGGTCATGAAAACCAGAATCAGATTTGCTACTCAAATGAAACCTAAAAAACCATATTATTAAAACTCTACAACATCAACTCTACAAGTAGTTACAAATTTCTCTATCCATCTCAAATCCAATTTAGTGTGGAACCAAATCCAGTTTTAAATTTACAAATAGGTATAGATATATTTTATGAAATCTCATAGATATAGAAGTTCATATATGTACCTAAATAAAACTCTTGCTTTGAAAAATTAGAGAAAAAAAGATAGAGAAATTTCTCTTGGCATAAGAAAAAACACAGAGAAATTTCTTTGTTTCTTACACACTACATCTCTATTCTATATGTCATGTGATGTCATATTAAACATCATTCTCTTTTTTTCTCTAATTGAATCCAAATCAATCAATTAAAGAAACTTAGATAGAGACAAAGTTGTACAACTAAATTACATGGTGATCGGTGTAGACATGTGCTATATGTAGTATCATACAAGTGCCATCATGTAAGTCATTCAAGAGAAATTCATCTTTTTATCAAAGGCACCAATATGATACAATTTGCAACATAACATGAATAAGAAAGAAAGGTTAGAGAATCAACATTTTTTCCACAACGTTATCAAATTCCATATTCGAACCTACGTTCACTTACTATAACCTCATCATATTCCATATCTAAACTATCTTGCACTTACTAAAACCTTATCGAGTTCCACAGTTGAACTAAACTGAATTCACAATTCTACCTATAGGCCCCCGAATGAACCTAAATACCTCATGGGCTACTAACCAATTGGCAATGTACCACCACCCACGTAGGTTAACAACTCGCAGTCAAAGAAAGACAACATTCCTTGTAATCATATCTCTGGGTTCATAAACTCAACCTTATCCAACTCTCAAATCACTTGAATTCCAACAAGCTCTCATGAACATCCACATAATTCCAAACTATGAGCAACCAAGAGAATCATAGCACATCCATCGTGTAACAACATCATCTAGAAAATATATTTAAAGAGAATGTAATATGACATCATTATAGTCATTTTTTTAAACTCTTAATGAGCATACAATTCAACATAACACCATTTTCAGTTTCTTAGGCATTTCATCAAGCACATAACATGCATACAATATTTCTACATAATTATAAAAGATAACATATGGATTATAATCACATGAGTAAGAACTTTGGACTGAGATTCAGGATCGAATACACATTTCTACATAAAGAGCAGAAATTCTACTACCCTAACCATGGGTCTATGATATAAAAGATGCATAATACATATGAATCTCACCTTGAAAATGCATTAGAATGCATAAATCTACCTAACATCGCTATTGTTCAACCAAGGTTAGTAGCAGTACCTCATTCTTGAAGATTCATGCCAAACCCTAGCTTTTACTTCCTTATTCTTGGTGTCTCCTTTAAGATTCTAACTCTAAAATGGTGAAGGATGCTCCTAGATGATGATTCTTGCACTAGAGAATCATCAATCACTTTTAGGTCTAAGAGATCCCAAACAAAAATGATAAGAAGTGAGAGAAATTAGGGAGAGAACCCTAGTTATCTTGTGGATGCCGAAAGAGAGGGAGAGAAATGAGAGAGAGGCAAGAGATTGGCCCCCTTTAAAGGCCAAATTTATTATTTAAGGGTCTTTGACCCTTTTGCCCCTCACTTAAGTGTTTCCTTCTTTTGTTTCATTGCTCTTTTTGGTCATTTCTTGTCCACACAAAATATCTTATAACTAATACATAATATATAAATGTATTTTAAATCCTAATACAATATTTTTTTAGTTACAATGTTCGCATAGTTCGAATATTATAAAAAAATGATGATTTTGCCCCTATTAGCCTTTTAAGTGTCTAAACAAACTCGGATTGTTTCAAGATTTTTTAGAACTGACTATTATGCATTATAAATCAAATATAATAGTTCACATCATTTAATATTTATTTAATTTTACAAAAAATTCGGGTTGCTACAGTTACATAAAATATACTTGGTCATTCGGTTATAATTTTAAAATTATTTTTAATTTTGTTTCTTCGAACACACAAAGGTATATGTACAAAAAAAAAAAAAAAAGAAGTAGCTATAACCTACTTTTTTCCAAATACACTTTTGTTTATTTGCAGCATAAACTAATTTTTTCAAATATGACTCCTTTGAAGCAAGGCCAACTTCAATTTATTATATCAACTAAAAAAATTATTGTATCAATAACATGACACTAGTCACTAAGATCTTAAGATTGTTTGATATGCATGAAAGAAATTAAAAAAATAAAATAAATTTAAAAATAAAATATTATTAATCATTTACAAATTGTTTAATTGAGTTAAGATCTAATCCAAAATATTGCAATCCAAGAAGTCCCTCACTATTTTGTTGACAAAATTACTCCTGTTATAAAAAAAAAATACACGGTAAATACTTCCCATTTTCTAGGATTAACGTGAATCGAACCACATCTCCTTTTTGTTTTTTAATTTTCAAAATATTAATTTGTTTTTGATAATATATATATATATATATATATATATATATATATATACTCTAAAAATTGAGATCTATCAAGCAAGATCCATATTGCATATGAAATTTTGCCAAAAAAATATATAGAGAAATTTCAGTCACTGCTTAAAAAATTACAAAAATAGAGAAATTCCACTATTTCTAAAAAATGTGAAATATAGTTGTCCAAAATTTTTTCTTCTTTGAACGTAGCAAAAATTTATTGTAATTAGGAAATTGGTGACACTATAAAATTAAAGTGAGAAAGAAATCCACAATAAATTTCTCAATTTGAACCAAATAGATAAATTTCTCTATCTCCTTTTTCATAATTTTGTCACTACCATCTCAAAATCAAATTTTGTAACATGAACCCTCTCCCCCCTTAAAGTACAAATAGGTTCAAATATATTTCATGAAATCTATGGTTGTGGAAACCAGAATTAGATTCCCTACTCCAACGAAACCTAAAAACCAATATTGTTAAAACTCTACAACATCGACTCTATAAACAGGTACAAATCTCTTTGTCCATCTCAAATCCAATTGAGAGTGGAATCAAATCCAATTTTAAATTTACAAATAGATACAAATATATTTTATGAAATCTCATAGATATAGAAGTCCATATATGTACCTAAATAAAACTTTTCTTTGACAACAAGAAAAAAAAGAAAGATAAAGAAATTTCTCTGGGCATAGGAAAAACATAAAGCAATTTCTATGTTTACTCAAACAGAGAAATTTTAATGTTTTCTTACACATTAGATATGTATTCCATATGTTAACTGATGATTTCATATTAAGCACCATTCTATTTTTTCTCAAATTGAATCCAAATGAATCAATTAAAGAAAATTAGATAAAGACAGAATTGCACAACTAAATTTTTTTTTCTTAATAATGAGAAAATTTTCTATTTCCTAATGCTTTAATTTCATGGTTTTGATTCATTTTCTTCTTTTTTATGTGCAGAACTCCCAAACATACCATAAATTAACATCATAACAAATCTGAGGACTTCTATTGTTCCAATCGCTCCTTGACTTGGAAATGTTATTTTCTCTAGGGTTGAGCTCGTGGTAAGAAAACCCTAACTCTTTTTATGCAAATATCCTTACCATTTGTTTGGTTCCCAAGAATTCGTAGGAAAAAGTGACTAAATTTTCTACTAATTTGGTTTCAAAGTGGCCATTCAAGGTTCTAGAATTTCTTACGATTATTATCAACCAAACATCAAATTTAATGATTGGATTGCCATGAAATAATCACTGATTTGTTGTTGATATGTGAAATCAATAGGCTATAGAATGATGAGCTCTTCTCCCTAATGTAAGAAATTTCTCTACACTTTGCAACATTGACTAATGACCATTGAAGGGGTGGAAGAGGGGTGCTATAGAGAGAGAGGTTGCGATACACATGTAGATCGCAAAATAATATTAAAGAAAGGTAATTTAGTCATAAAAATTCTAATATCGCCACATCAGTAACATTAGATTTAGACTTAAAAAATTTAAAAGGTCAAATAATAATATACCATAGTTTGATAGCTAAATTTGTGGCGTGACACTTGTTCAATTAGCTCTTGAAGATACAGATCATCAGAAGGTTATTAAGCAAAAGTCTGCCAAGCACAGAGAGTCCAGAGGTAATGGGTCCAAAGCTTATCACCACCTTCTATAGGTTACCGACCTCAGAATAAGGAAACAGAGTTCTATATGAAAACTACTATTTTTGGATATCTTCAAATCCCTAATTTTATAGCACTTAATCCTACTCGACTTAGGATATTTACAGCTTACAAATAAGACCCTAAGGTACACTTTCAATATATGTTCAATTCTTTTCTTGAATTATAATCTCTATTTCTCTACTGACTTTCTTATCGGTGCAGCTACCACCGGAGCCTTCCTGGTGACCCTCTCACTTCAAGTTATTGATAAGTAGCTAAGGACGGGAAGCTATCCGACTAGAAAAAGAGCAACATCAGTTTGGCGCCGTTTGTGGAAAATTATTGTCTTTTTCTTTAAAATCAATGGCTCCCAATCTTTATCCTAGAAAGAACTCCCAAAACCCTTAAAATCAACCTCATATTGGAAAAGGAAGGGGCCAAACACATGTCCATTTGCAACAATAACTTGATCGGATTGAACGGCTTTCTGATCAGATGCAGGAATAGCTCATAACTATCTCACAAGCTTTGGCTTCTCTGGCTCATAACCAACTGAATAATCCTCCTTCTCCTACTAACGTTGTTCACGAAGGACCTCAATCTTTCGCCACCACCACAGGTAAAGGGTCCCACAATGAGGAGTTGCCTAACGTTTAACTGGTATACCCCTAGTGTACCATCCATATGGGGACCGATCCCCAATCGTCAACAACTATGGGGATAGGAATGTCGACATTCCATCCTACAGTTCATTACTAGAATAGAACGAGAATACCAATCCTAACGGCCTCTGGAAAATAATCCAATACAGTAAGGACTTCAGCCTTTCGAGGTCCCTGATCCGCTAATCTTGGGAGAGCAGCATCCCTCAGCTGCTGCAAAATGAATTACCCCCTAAATTCAGAGCTTGAAAACACGGGACAAGACTAACAACTGGTACCGATCCTGTCACGCCCCGAATTCCAGCGAACCCGAGGCGCGAGTAACGAGACAAAGGAAAATAAAATAATAAAGAAATAAAAGATAATAATGACATTCTCATACATTCTGTCCATTGTTCTGATACATACATAGGGTCTAGTCCACTTGCTTACAACATGTAAAATAAAACACAGTCTTGGGCTTATGCCCTTATACAATATCGAAAACAAAACGCCCCTTGGGCCTAACATAGTCCCTAATCAGATCATCTCCACGTATCGTACTACTAGGACGTCATCTGAAATGTTTGCCCCATTAAGGGGTCAGCTCAACATGCTGGTACAATATAATGCTAATGCAAGAAACAAAACTAAGGTCGTGGCATGTGCAAGTGTACAGTTATTTCTATATGGCATCTAATATCATGATGGCAGTATATGAGCAGTGTATAGTATATGCGCTATATGCGTGACACACCCATGCAACTCTATGCCACCCATGTCTCATGATACGGTCATTCTCCGTTGGCATGAGTACCGCCACGTATGTCTCGCTTCACGGTCCGGAATCCGTCAGGCTTGCAAGTACCTATTGGCCGATTTTGGGTTTTTCACCACAGGATCTGCACCCTCATAATGCAAAGCACCAAGTGCTTACCCACGCCATGTCCAAGGAATTACACTATGCCGATATGCTCTGATCTCATCATGTCACAATGTAATCTCAATGATGCTTCTCATTCATACATAAAGCATGCCCTCAAGTACACAATTCATAATATCAACAATTCTTCAAAGCATATAATTCACGCACCACACTAACACATGCGATATACCCATAATCATCATCCAACTTAACAAGATAGCACGTAGCACATAAGCATGTGAACACTCAAGCAAACATGTGAACAATCAATGCAGCAAAGCAAGTATTCCTAATCTCAATTCTATTTCTTACTTTGCACAATATATCGTACCTGTAAATCGATCTCAACTCAAGAAGTGCACTCGAGGTATGGTAGGATCACTGTGAAAATACTGAAGGTCAGAGCACCTTCTCCTTGCCCTTTCGCGTTCCTATAAGCATAACAGGTAATTCAGTTCATTGTCATTTGAATTTATTCTATTCATCGAATTTTATGTCTTTAATTCATAAGTTTCTATTTTGCTAATTTAGACTCCACTATTGAGTCCGGGACGTCGAAGAAACTAAGTTTAGGCTTTCGTAGAATTCAATTCGGACACCTGGGTTAAAATGGGCAAAACAGTCATTTTGTACTTTACACGGGTCCTTACATTTCGTGACCTCTTTTCACAAATCGGACTCCACAGTTGAGTCCGGAACGCTCGAGATAATAAAGTTTCACTATTTGTTTACCTAATTCGGAGTTCATTTGACTGTATTTCAATTCAGGGGCATTTTGGTAATTTCATATGTTACTACGGGTCTTTTATTTTTTGGGACCCCGTCTCGTAAAACGAACCCCACCATTGGCCTCAGAATGGTCGAGATAGTCAAAATGCACTAATGACTTGTCCCCATTGGACTCCGGGACATTTTTGAATATTTAAATAATTAAATTAATTTAAATAATTAAATTAATTAAATTAATCTAATATTTTATTAATATTTTATTCAAGGAGGGTCAAATCAGTATTATTAATAGTTGGGGGGTCAATTTATAATTTCCGTAAGTTTTGGGTTAATTTTCAATTATTCAAAAGTTCAGGGGCAGAATTGTAATTTGAAAACCCTTATTCCATATTCGGATAACCAAACAAGGGATAGGGTTAAAACTAGGATAGGATATCCCTATTCCCATTCCAATTTCAATTTCAATTTCTTAATCCGGTTGCCAAATAGCCCCAATTAGGTTTTTAATTTAAAACCTCCTGTGCGACACGTGGCAGGGGCGGTTCACACCCACCCGAACCGGACCCGGATCCGACCCAATTGCCCCCCCTTCTTCCCCAGTTTTTCCAGGCGATGAACCAGTAGGGTTCCGGCACCTTTTCCGGCGCCGGCGACCGATCTCCGGCGAGTTTTCCCAGTTTTCAAAATGTGTTTTTCTTTGGTTTTTCACGTAGATCCCATATCTAGGTTTAGTTTTAGTCACAACCCACTCAATCTTCACGAAATAGAGGGTCAATCCCTCGGTCAAACCTCCGGCCGACCCTTCCCTTTCCATTTTTGTTACAGTTTGGTCACGGTTTTTCTCCCATTTTTATCCTAAATGATTTCTGCACTTCACCCCTTGAATTTCCCATCCTTTAAGCTAAGTTTTTCACATAAAATATCAAGACTCAACTCACACAACCGAGACCTGCAACCTAGGTTTTTTTCCTAGTTTCTCAACCATTCTTCTCATTCTTTTTGCAAAACAATCTCTACAACATGCTCTTTAAGACTCAATGCATTAAATAAATTATCATGCTTTGGAAAAAAAATTAAAACAGAAGGGTTCACTTACGGTTTTCTGTATTCTCTCTCTCTAGCCGTGCCTTCTTTCACCCTCTTGCTCCGAGCCCAAACCAAGCTTCAAACTCTCTCTCAGAGCTCTATTTTCTCTTCCTCTTTTCTGTTTCTTTCCTTCTCTTTTCTCCCCACCCGAGACCTACACTTATGCACACACAAACCAAATCTCTCACGTCTCTCCCTCACAGCCACTATTCTTGACCCCCTCTCCACCGTCAGCCACCTTTTGTTTCCCCCCAAATGCAGCTTTGCATTTAATGCAAAGCTGCTCTTATATATCTTCATATATATACATTATCATCACACACACACACTAGTTTCACACACTCCCAACCGGTTGTTCACCTAATTTGGTTACAAACACACACACACACACACACGTCCAGTTACACACACACACTGCACTGCCATATCCTCTCCCACATATCCATATACACACTCATGCATACACATTATTTCACACATACCTACACATATATACTATGTATATATATAATACTAATGCACCAAAATTAATAACCATGATAATAATAATAATAATAAAAATTTAATTAACCAAGAACAATAATAAAAAAAAAAAAAAAATTTCATGTCATAACAGATCCTACAACAAGTCCTACCTAAAGCCTCTCAAAGGGTAGAGGAGATAGTAGACTCTCAAGATCAGACGATCTCAGCCAAGGGGTTCCACGTCCCTCCAGAACAAGACGAGCAAAATAAACTGCTCGGTAAGTTCTCCATGCTATTCACCTTTATCATAATGATAGAGGAGCGACCCAAGAAGTTTGTTGTCCTAAAATTCATTCTCTATGACGGGTCTGAGAACCCTGAAGACCACCTATCTCATTATCATCACACAATGGCTCTGCATGGGGCTACTGATGCCTTCATGTTTCGAACTTTTGTGACTAGCCTCAAAGGTACCGCCCCTTAAGTGGTTCCACAACCTTCCCCAAAAATTGATCAATAATTTTTATGAGCTCAGTAGGCTATTTCTTGATCGATTCTTAACGTGCAGCAAGTTGAGAAACGGGCCAAAATTTTTGCTAACTGTGAAAAAAGCAAATGGAGAATCCCTTCGGGAGTACATAGCTCAATTCAATATCGAACTCACAAAGATAACCGACTATAGTTCAAGTTTTCTAGTGGCCGCCCACACTTTAAGCCTTAGGCTTGGACGCTTTCAAGATTCCCTAACCAAGAATCCCCCTTTCGATATGACAACACTCATGGATAGAGCGCATAAGTATACTAATCTCAAAGATACGAAAGCCTCATTCTAGAAAGCTAAAGAGCAAGCTCAGAAGGATAAGCAAGTTCAAAAAAGAGATAACAGCACCAAAAAGAAAATGACCAGGAGTCCTAACAAGAGAACAACATCCAAAGCCCAGACCAACTCTAACTCTGGAAGGTATCCCCCACTGAATGATTCTCTTACCTATATACTCCAACAAATCCAAACTTGTGAAAACCAAAGGTGGCCGGAACCATTAAAAAACCACCCCGAATCAAGTAATCAAAACAAGTATTGTGATTTCTATAAGGAGCAGGGACACATGACTGAGGAGTGCAAAGCTCTGAAGTAGAAAATATAGCATCTCATTAGGAGATGACAACTAAGAGAGTTCATCTGCTAAGATGGGAGGCAGAACCCCCGTGACGAAAGACCACCTCAAAGAAGGCTGGAGCAAAGGCCCAAACAAAAGAAGCTTCAAAAGGATCAGCAACAGTAAAACAATCAAGTCATCTTTGTGCTCCATGTTGACAATACGATGACAGGTATGTCTAATCGAGCCAAGAAGAGATACGCTCAGGAGGCAAGGGCAGAACCCCATATCATCCAAATCTCGGCCATTGAGAAAAAGATGAGGTTAGAACCCCAGATCCAGTTCTCTAAACTGGACCTTGTGGGGATACATTATCCCTATAACAATACTCGTCATCTCACTCAAAATTGCTAATTTTGAGATTAGAAGGGTTGTCGTAGACACCAGAAGCTCTACCAATGTGTTGTTCTACGAACCCTTCATACACATGAAGCTCAACTCCAATGACATCAAAGCTACCATTGTTATAATGGCAGGATTCAACAGGAACCTCAGCTTCCCAATGGGCAAAATTGACCTGCCGATTATGGTAAGAGAGGGAGATGACCAAAAGACCCTAATCTCTGAATACATGGTCTTGGATGCTAAATCTCCCTATAATGTCATTATTGGGAGACCCTCGAACCACCAGATAGGGTCAGTTACTTCAACCCTCCATCAATGCTTGAAATATGTCCACAAAAGCAAAGTCTCACCATTAAGAGCTATCAACCTACTACTTCAGAATGTCATGCCATCGCACTCAAAGAAGGACCTTCCAAATAGCAATTACAAGTACCTTTGTGAAGGGGAACACTCTTTATTTCCAGAGCTTCATGAGGCTGAAGAATGTGATTTTGAGATTGATGAGTCACTGAATCCTAGAAGAAGGGACAATACGGTCATATCAATAGAGGAGCCCATCAAAGTGCTTGTCGGCACTAAAGAAAAGGGAAAATACTTACACATTGGCTCAGCTCTATCTCCTTCTAAGCAAGAGGATATTTTTAAATTCCTAAAAGCCAACATTTCGGTATTTGCTTGGGAAATCAGAGATATGAAGGGAATAGATCCTGACTTCATCTCTTATAAGCTGATGACGGATCCACACCATCCTTCAATGAGACAAAAAATGAGGAGATTTTCCCCAAAACATCACAAAGTCATCAACGAAGAAGTCCAGAGGTTGCTTGAAGCTGGAATGATAAGGGAGGTGTTCTACCTTGAATGGCTTGCCAATACAATTCTTGCAAAGAAGAAAAACAGAAAATGGAGAGTCTGCGTTGACTATACCGAGATTAACAAAGCTTTTCTTTAAGACAGCTTTTATCTTCCTAGAATCAAGCAGCTCGTTAATGCCATAGTAAGCCACAAACTCAAGAGTTTCATGGATGCTGACTCTGGGTACAATCAAATACAAATGTATCCCCTAAACCAAGAGAAAACAACCTTCATATCAAAACAAGGACTGTATTATTATAAAGTTATGTTGTAACATCCCAACCCAATTAAGTGGGGCAATTAAGGATAATGATGATTATGATAAGAGAACTCTTTTATTAATTATGGACAATTTTACTTAAGACTGAGAGTCTATGAATATGGAGACAAATATATAAATGAGAGCAATTAGCTATGGACTGGAGATAATCAATTTTAAGAAAGTGATTTAATGATGATGATCATAACTTGATGAAAAATTATGATTGGCGTGAATGAATGACTAACACATGAATAATTTTAGAAGATTAGTGCATGAAATATACCAAGGTAAGACTAGTAATACATAAATAAAGTATGCTTAATCAAGAAGCTTTGCAAAAATTATAATGTGTGAGATTTAAAAGGACAAAGTTTGGGAATTAATGAAATACTCTAAAATGCAACATATGCACATACAAAAGGAAAATGGAGAAAATGACTTAAAAAGCTCCTACAAGGTCTCAAACTCAATACCAAGATTATGACTATCAAAACTCTACCACTTGGCCACTAGAGTTTTATTGTTATCTATTCAGCCAAAAATAAATATAAGCATCATATATTGACATGAACCGCATGCAGCAAAAATAAGGTGTCAGCCTGTGGGAAAGCTAGAAATTAGGTGTTTTATTGTGATTGGACCAAAATCTTGGCCAATCAAAACACATGCACAAACTATATAATATGGATACTTAGACTTGTGTGTATAAGGGAGTATTCAAACCTTGCATAAATGTGTGTATCAGACCATGTATGCTGCAGCTAGAGAGAGAGAGAGAGCGATAAAGAAGAAGAAGAAAAGGGAAGGGACCAAGTCTTATTTATATATGCATGTTTCGGGTTGAATGAAGGTTCAGAATCAAACCAAGGAGAGAGAAGCATCACGGTTGAAGGTAAACACTCAAAAACTGAACTTTTATTCTCTAAAAAAATTTTATTGTTAACATCCTGTTAGTGGAATAAGAATGCATGCATGGCCCTCATTGATGTTGAACAAGGGTTTAGGAGTGAAAGTGGAGCTTAATAGGGCTTAAAATAGAAGGGATCGCGAAACCACCATTGAGGACCATATAATCTGGGTCTGAACCAAACTTGAACCAAACTCTATTTTATGACTGGGGATCAAGACTAAACTTAAAATAAAGTATAATGGAAAAAGAATAAAG
The DNA here is from genome assembly GCA_008638375.1 of Nyssa sinensis. Lineage (NCBI taxonomy): Eukaryota > Viridiplantae > Streptophyta > Magnoliopsida > Cornales > Nyssaceae > Nyssa > Nyssa sinensis. Next base: position 15,372,073 of record CM018042.1, on the reverse strand, counting down.
TCATTTGGCTCAAAAATGAGCATTTTATAGACAGTTAATGGTTCTAGGGATAATCAGGCACTTTCGGAAGAGCTTGGGTTAACTCAGTTTTAACACCTTGAATTGATAGAGAGAGATTGATGAGGAGTTCAACGGTTAAAGAATCACAAAAAAGATCCACTATAGAGGAAGAAAATGGTGACTAAAACAGTTGCCGAAAAATCGGATAAAGCCATTTCGGCCACCACAATGAAATTCAAGGGGCACAAATGCCACTAAAAGACTCCACAACATGTTTAGAAGAGTTTAGAAACAAAAAATAGCCAAAAAAGTGTAAGAAAATAGCTGTTAAAAACTTAAAATTTTCCAAAATCCGACGATTGGCACCAGAGATGATGACCGGCGAGTCGCCAAAAAAATGAGGAAGAAGGAACTATTCACGGATCGGGTCAGATTAGGGTCGGGTCGTGGTAGAACGAAGTCATTTTAAACCCTTAAAGAATAAAAAATAATAATATAATGTGCTAACATCAGCATGATGCAGTGAACCGGACTGAACCATTTAGTTCTTAACCTAATTGAACCGGTTCACTTGCAAAGTGACTGAATTGGTTGGTTTTATTTAAATAGTTTTTTGAAATTGTATTTTAACCCTCAGACTTCTGTTAATTGCAAAAAGACCCAAAAAAATAATTAAAAATTATTTTGAAAATCTTAATAAATTATGAGAAATTACCAAAATGCCCTTAAGCCAAAAATTTATCAAACGAATGGCAATTAAAATGCATGAATAGTCTAACCCAGAATTTTTAGGCATTCCGAACTCAACAGATGAGTCTGATTTATGATATCAGATCCTAAAAAATATGAACAGACAAATGAAATTTTATTAATTATGTCCTAATTATCAATTAAGATATCAATTGAACTTCGATAACCATGAAAATAAATACCTTAACATTTTGGGACATCCTGGACCCAATGGCGGGATCTATTTTATGAAATAGAGTCTCAAAAATATAGACACGTGAAATGTCATAATTACCATTATGCCCTTAATAATTCAAAAGCCAACTAAATGCTAGAAATAACGGATTCTGACTTTCTTTGATGTTCCAAACTCAACAATGGAGTCCATTTTAGCAAACGAAGAACCGAATTAAATGAGATGTAAAACATAGAATTATTAAAATACCCTTAATAGAATAATAAGTTTTAGATGGGACTCGAGAGAGAGTATGAGATCTACCTTAAGGTTTAGAAGGTCAATGAATCCAAAAATAGAACCAGTCAAGGCTAGTATCATCAAAGAGATAGTGATTAAATAGAATCATATGTTTATTTAAATATTAAGTTCAATTTAATATGTGAACTAGAATCACCGGTAAATGAGATAAGGATAAGACAAGTGCCAAGACCAGTAAGCAAGTAAGGGAAAGACTGTGGACCCTAGACTACATGTGAGTAATATGGTATCTTGAATCAGTGGATTTCACATCCTGTTTTTGAATGTCTATCTTATGAATTTCTATATCTATTCAAATACATAATCCATTTTTGTGAGAAATCTTGTACTCTGAATCCATGAGTTTTTATATTTGCTCAAAATGTCTATTCTATACTTTATGAAATATCTAAGAGCTATGATCTTCATTATTATATCTTGAAATGACGTTTATATGTACTAATTTGAAAGATGTTTGTATGCTTTGAATCCTGAATATATTCTTTAAAAAAAATGTATGTAAACTATAGCACCTCTTTCAATGAAAAAAATGATTTATGTGAACCAATTTTGACTATGTAACTCGAATCGTACATGTTTTGATCTTATTATGTGTCTGTGTGAGACATACCCATGTGGTGCTCTGACTCTTATAATGAGACCTACCCACATAATGCTCTGACTCAATGTGTAATTCGATTCTTGTGTCTATCCGAGGTCTACCCATGTGGTGCTCTGACTCTTGTGAATGAGACTTACCCATATGGTGCTCTGAGTCAATTCTTGTGTCTACATGAGGTTTACCCATGTGACGCTCCTGACTATTGTGATGAGACTTACCCACATGGCGCTCTGACTCGTTGTGGAATTAATGTTGAGGCTTACCTACATGGTACTCCGACTCTTGATGAGACTTACCGACGTAGTGCTCTGACTCAATATATGATTCTTCGATGTGTGTAATATGTGTCTGTCATTCATTTTGTGTTATCCATCATTCGTAATCAGATTCTAGGAGTACCTTCTCATGTGTATTTGTTATTCGATGTTGTGTTATCCATTCTGTGTTAATTATCTGAACCATGTTTTAAAAAGTGCATGTGCTACTATGCACTTTGTGAACAACTATTCATCATCTGCCTTATGTTTTGATATTCAAACTATTCTATTAAAAATGATGTGTTTTACAAACACATGTATTATATCCGCTTGAACCTTCAGTATGTTTTATACATAATCCATTTTGAAAATGTGTTATAAGATATTCTTGAATATGTATTATTTGTTTGAAGAAACTTGGTACCCATGGTATTTTGTGCAAAACCCTTCTTTTGCAAAAGCTGTGACAGGATACAGGAATTACTCATGAGCTTAGTGAAGCTCAAATGGATTTATCCATACGTATTTTAGGTAACACAATATAGAAGGAAGCTAATGTTGGTGACTAATAGAGCTAGTGATATGTTGTGAGCAATGTGGATAAAGTACTGGCTCCAAGACTTAATTTGAATCCAGCATGTAAGGATGATACCAATATAGACATTGTGACTTAGTGATGCTGGAAGATATTATTAGATATGAATGGTAATTAATGACGATTGAAATTGTACTTATTGGATAATCTTATTGATGATTATTAAAGTTGATTTGTTATCAGATGAGTTGCATGTGTATAGCTTCTGCACTTGATAAAATAAAAGAAAATTTTTTACTATTTCATGCAATACATTTGATTTTGTACGGCCTATCTGAGTGATAGTTTCGATCACCGACTCTTAATCCACATGTCACGCCCCAAGTCCCCAAAGACCCGTGTTGTAATCAACTCCTTATGGTACGTCTAGTAAAATTTAAAGTCCACCCTACTTGATTTTCATTCCATGAATTATACTATTTACTACTTAACTATTATACATTGTTTCTTGAAGCCCTATGCATAAAAAAAAAATAAAAAATCAGATTCATTTAGGATACAACTTATGTTTCATTTCATTTTTGTTCACTAAACAGTTCAGCCTTGTTTGAAGCCCCATATCTATCAACTCATAAGACCTGATATCTTCAACTTTTTAGGGAATGTTATAATATCAATTTTCTTTTAGTGAGCTTTGGAATTACTCAAAAATACATCCGGAAGCTCATGTTCTTAATAAAAAAGTGAAGTTAGGTCTGAACTACTTTGTTCACACAGTAGGTCCACTTAGTTTAAAGCTCTGTATCTTCCAATTTATAAAACCTGATATTATGATCTTTATATTCCATATTCCACTATAATTATAGTTTCTATAGAACTTGAAAGCACTTGAAAAGAGCACCCGGAACTCAAGTTACGGACTGATTTGTAAACAGTGGTCAGATTCTATGCAGGTTTCTTAAAGTCAGCATAACTCCCTCAATATTTGCCTAATTAAGGTCATTCTTGAGCCATTTGAAAGCTAATACAATAAGGTTTAATTCAGAAAAATATGATACTCTAATTCCATAGGATGTAGGAGATATGGTCTTTGAAAGTGGGTTGTTTTACACAACCTTCAACAGAAATACTAAACTCAAACCAATATCATTTCACATCAAGGATTCATTCAAGCAATTTCACAAACACCTTGCATGCCATTTACAATATCAAGCATAATACACATAAAACCCCTTTTGTGACTACACCAATCAAACATTTTCACAATCAACCAGGAGTTATATCAACATCAAGATAGGATAAAAACCATTCATTTCATAGCAAGAATTCAACTAATTCATAGATTTTCAAGGTACACACAATAGATGTCCAAAAATTAAAAAAATTTCACAATTATATGGTAATAGACGAGATAAACATGCAATGAACCTACCTACTACCTAAGTTTAGAAATCCTCTACCTCAATTTTCAAGTAGTAATAAAAACCCCAAATGTGTTCTTAATGGTTTTTGCTAGAATCTTCAAAATCCTTAACTTTACTTCGTGCATGTAGGTAGAATAGGGTTTGTGCTTCTTGAATCTTCTAAAAGATGTCCCAAATCCTTTATCCCAATTTCCTTGCTTTTCCTTTCTTTTTCTCTTTCTCCATTTCTCTCCTCTCTTTAACGCAAGTGTGTGTGTTTCTAGTGTGTGTTTTAGGTGTGTAAGGATTTTGGCTTTATAAGCCAAAAGTAAGATAAAATGTGAAATTTCCTTTTGCTCCTCCTTTTTATTTCCAAGCCCATTTTAATCATTTCATTTAAAAAATTTTAATTTCTTAATAAAATTTTGCATTATTATTTTCATTATTATTATTTTGTAATTTATAATTTAGAGAAAAAAAAATTCGGGTCTTTAGATTCTCTCCCTCTTAGAAAAATCTCGTCATCAAAATTTAGATTATACCTTGATTAGCAAACAAGTCGAGATGTTTGGTGTCGATTACGTCCTCACGCTCCCATGTAGCCTCTTTAAGACCATGATGTCGCCATAGGATTTTAACTAGAGGAATAGTTTTGTCCCTTAAGACTTGTTCCCTAGTATCCAAAACTCGAATAGAACGCTCTTCATAAGATGCACCTCCTCAATATCCAACTCCATCCAATCAAACACATGTAAAGGATTCGATTGGTGTTTTTGAAGCATAGATACATGATAAACACTATGAACCCCAGATAATCCTGGCGGCAATACAAGTTGATAAGCAACTTCTCCTATCCTCTTAAGGATTTCAAATGGCCCAATGTATCGTGGCGCTAGCTTCCCTCCTTTTTCGAATCGAGTCAAATCCTTTCGCGGTGCTACCTTAAGAAAAATGTGATCTCCAACTCCGAAGGCTCGAGGTGTATGCCTTTTGTCCGAATAACTCTTTTGCCTACTTTGTGTTGTAAGTAACCGCTGTCAGATAACCTTTATCTTCTCAGTAGTCTCCCGAACTAAGTCCGGACCCAAAACTATAGCATCCCCGACTTTGGTCTAATAAATAAGTGATCAGCATGGCCTACCATACAAGGCTTTAAATGGTGCCATTTCGATGCTTGCTTGATAACTATTGTTATAGGAAAATTTGGCAAGTGGCATGTGATCCTCCCAAATTCCCTTAAAATCTATAACGCAAACACGTAACAAGTCCTCAAAGGTCTGAATAATGCGCTCGGACTAGCCGTCCATCTCTGGGTGGAATGCGGTGCTATGAATAATCTCCCATATATACAAGCGGCTAAGTGACTCCACTAGATCTATAGTCCGAATGGGCAAGAAATGTGCGAATTTTGTCAGTCGATCCACGATAACCCAAATAGCATCATGTCCATATGGTGATTTAGGAAACTTGAACACAAAGTCCATAGTGATGTGCTCCCACTTCCACTTGGCAACTGGAAGTGGCTGAAGCAATCCTGCGGGTCGCTGGTGTTCAGCTTTAACCTGTTGACACGTCAAGTATCTATTAACAAATCTTGCCACGTCGGCCTTCATGCCATTCCACCAATACTGTCCACGAAGATTATGGTACATTTTTGTGCCTTTTGGACGAACCGTCATCCTAGAATGATGGAACTCCCGCATAACTTCCTCGCAACAAGGTTGTGGAATGTAGACTCGCCCCTAGAATCTCAAGCTATGGTCGGTGTGGTGTGTCCAACACTCAACTATGTCCCTACTAGCAATATGAGTGCGAATGGCCTTTGCCTCTGAATCCTACAACTGTGTATCAAGTACTCGAGTAAGCAAGCTGGGTTGTGCAACAACAGAAAATAACATAACGGTCCCCTCGGTCTCTTTAAGACATAGGTCGTACTCCGATGTTGCCTCTAGCATTTTCCACTCTCGAATGAGTTTACTAGCCAAATTCCCTCGAGATCTTCTACTAAGTGCATCGGCTACAACATTGGCCTTTCCCAGATGGTATTGCACTCGAAATCATAGTATTCCATGTACTCGATCTAACGTCTTTGCCTTAAGTTCAAATATTTTAAGGAGAAAAGATACTTAAGACTCTTGTGGTTGGAAAAGACTTTGAACCTTTCACCATAAAGATAATGTTGCTAACTTTTCAATGCGAAGACAACAGTGGCCAACTCCAAATCATATGTCGGGTAATTTCTCTCTTGAGGTTTCAATTGTCGTGATCCATATGCTACCACATTGCCCTTTTGCATAAGGACACAACCTAACCCTTCTCGTGAGGCATCACAATAAACAGTACATCTCTCTCCACTCTCGGGAATAGTAAGGATCGATGTCGTGGTAAGACGAGTCTTTAATTTTTGAAAGGAACGCTCATAAGCATCATCCTACATAAATCAAACTCCCTTCCTAGTGAGCCTCGTTATAGGCATAGCCGACCGTGAAAATCCCTCAATGAACCTGCTGTAGTACCTTGCAAGCCTAAGAAACTACGGATCTTAAATACATTCTTCAGTTTCTCCCATGTTGTGACAGCTTCAATCTTTGAAGGATCTACGGATACTCTTTGTCGTGAAACATCATGCCCAAGAAACTTTAGTTCTGCTAACCAAAAGCTACATTTTTCAAATTTGGCATACAATTGGTGTTCTTGCAAAGTTTATAAAACAATGTGAAGATGTTCCTCGTGTTTCTCCATGGACGATGAGTAGATAAGAATGTCTTCCACAAAGATGATGACAAAGGTGTCAAGATATTATCGAAAAACATGATTCATGAGGTCTATGAATACGGTTGGAGTATTAGTCAACCCAAATAGCATGACTAGACACTCATAATGGCCGTACCGTGTGCGAAAAGAGGTTTTCAAAATATCTTCTTCCTTGATCCTCAACTAATGATAACCAAATCTCAAATCAATCTTGAAGAAAATAATAGATTTCCTCAATTGATCAAAGAAATCATCAATGCACGGCAATGGGTACTTGTTCTTCATAATCACCAGATTAAGCTTACGATAGTCAATATAAAGTCGGAGTGACCTATCACCCTTTTTAGCAAAAAGGGTCGGTGCTCCCCATAGTGATGTACTAGGACGTATAAAACCCTTATTCATCAATTCCTCAAGTTTCACCTTTAGCTCCCTCAACTCCGTAGGTGCCATGCGGTAAGATGCCATGGAGATCGGTGTAGTGCCCGATAATAACTTAATGGAGAACTTTATCTCCCAATGTGGTGGTAACTCATATAAATCACTTGGAAACACATCTAAAAAGTCTCTAACCACTAAAGGTAACTCCCCATGACTTCCACTAACATCGTCTACTACCCAACTTGAAAACATATAGCTAAGCTCACCCAAATCGCGCGAGTCGAACAAGCATGGAGTAGTGAGGTCACTACGATCACCCAGAAAATAAAAACAGTCTCCCTTAAGAGTACAAACAGTCATCCTTTTTCGACAACAACTAATGGTTGCCCGATAGGTTGACAACCAATCCACACCCAATATAAGATTGAACTCAGTCATATCTAACATAATGAAATCAAAGATGAAATGATGATTGGCCATCTCTATCTCACATGAATGGAAAATCTACCTAAGTGAAACCTTGCCTCCCACTAGAGTCTCGACCTGAAGAAGATGATAAAAAATATCCATGTTTAATCTCAGAGTATGTGCAAAAGAAGAAGAAATAAATGAATGAGATGCACCCATGTCAATCAAGACGTTCGCCCATGAATTCAATACTAGAATGGTACCTTGCAATACTGAGGGACCAACAGATGAGTCAACTGTAGTAACTGTATACCCTCTCCCCTATGTCTAGCCTAAAGACAAGTCTTGGTGTGTCATGCCCTGATATATAGTCTATGTTCTAGCTGTAGCAAATGAAGGCCTTGGTGCTAGCTTGGACCTCTAAGCTGAAAACGCAAGAATCGAAGGGAGCGGTGGAAGAAAACTCTAACTAGTCTAATGGGTCTGAGAAGAATGGCCCGGGTGATAACCTGAAAAACCCTTGGTCCCGTAAGATTGAGGCATGGTGCAAACTCTAGTAGAGTGTCCCAACTGACCACATCGATAGCAAATAGAGGTCTTAACCCACCCTTGAGTCTGTGTCTAGCCCACACTCTATAAAGGTCCTGGGCCCTTACCTTTCCACTATCCTCATCCCTGAGATTATGTCTGTCTCCTCTATGGGCAATCCACCTTGCGATGCCCCGACTGATGGCACTCATAGCAAATCAACTCTCTATGTGTGCCTCTCGCTGGTGCAGAGAATGACGAATAAGATAGTGGGTAAGAATTCTGAGTCTGCTCCTGTGAGTGAGCAGCTCCCTCTCTCTTTCTCTTCTTATCCCTTTTGTTGGAATAAGAAATTGAACCCCAAACTGGATACCTCGAGTTACGAATCCTCTTCGTGTCCTTTAAGTCAGCCTTGATCAATAAGTATCTATTATAAAGCTATGAGAACACTCATATCTTGAAAGGAACTATCTTGTTTCGAATGATAGGCTTCAACCCAAGCTTAAAAATATGAGATTTTTCAACCTCATTATCAATAATGCTTAGAGTAAATCGGGCTAGAGAAGAAAAATGAGTCTCGTACTCAGATACGGTCATGTCACTCTAATAAAGATGGAGAAACTTCTATTATAAGGAATCTTTAATCACAATAGGAAAGAATTTTTCCATGAAAGCTATGGTAGACATCCCACACTCTAACCATAGTAGGCCCTACTAATTCCCACCAAATTAGGGCTCGCCCCTTAAACAAATGGTTAGCATTATCGATCTGGAGATTATCTTCCCAGATACGGACCATGTCTAAAATTCTAGAAACCTGCTTCAACTAATCATCTGCAACAAACGGATTGGGCCCCCCAAAGAACCTATGAGGATTTAATCTCTGAAACTCTCTCATGGTAGTTGTGACTGTAGTCTCACCTATCTGAGAATGGGACTAGGCTTCATCCCGGTTAGCTTGCTGAAACTGTTTCATAAATTCCATCATCCCACGGGCTATTTCGGTCATATCTACTTGGACTCTTGGAATTTGAGGTAAAGGTTTGGGAATGGGTACTTCTTCCTTGCTTTAATTCACTTGGCCAATTGGAGGTGGGGGTAAAAGTATAGGAATAGGAGCTCGACCTTAGCCTCTACCCCAACCTTTCCCCCGACCTCTTCCTTTGGGTGGCATCCTATAATAACAACAAGAAGGAAAGAAGAAAATTTTCTAATCAAATTCACAATTCTCAATAAAATTTCTAACTCTCATTTCACAATGTTTTATCCTCAACCGAAATCAATTTATCCCCGATTACCACTAGCATATGCCTGAATGAACTCATGCGAATGCAACATACAGCACATATATCAAACAAAAAATAAACAAACATGTCCATGCATTCACAAAAGTAAATTCAACATTTAGTAAAAGCGAAAAGCTCATGTAACAAAGTTAACAATCAAACAAGATGCATACAAGATTCCTAGACGCTCAACTAGTGTTCATACTACACCAAATTTTATAGTCAATATCAATTTATAATCACAAGGTAAGTCTCGAGTTGGCCCTATCCTGTTATCCTTAGTATTCGAAGCCTAAGCTCTGATACTATCTTGTCATGCCCCAAGTCACCAAAGACCTAGGTTGTGATCAACTCCTTATGGTACATCTAATAATATTTAAAGTCCACCCTACTTGCTCTTCATTCGATGAATTATACTATTTACTACTTAACTATTATATATTGTTTCTTGAAGCCCCATGCATAAAAAAACAAAAAACAAAAAAATCAGATTCATTTAGAATACAACCTATGGTTCATTTAATTTTTATTTACTAAACAGTTTAGCCCTGTTTGAAGCCCCATATCTCTCAACTCATATGACTAGATATCTTAAGATTTTTAGAGAATGTTCTAATATGAGTCTACTTTTAGTGAGCTTTGGAATTACTTAAAAATACATCGGGAAGCTCAAGTTATTAATAAAAAAGTGAAGGCAGGTCTGAATTGCTCTGTTCACACAATAGGTCAGTCCTGTTTAAAGCTCTGTATCTCCCAATTTATAAAATCTACTATTGTGATCTTTATATCCCATATTCCACTATAAGTCTAGTTTCCATAGAACTTGGAAGCACTTGAAAACCTAGAACTCAAGTTATGGACTGATTTGTAAACAGTGGTTTGATTCTGCGTAGGTTTCTTAAAATCAACATAACTCCCTCAATATTTGCCTAATTAAGGTTATTCTTAAGCCATTTGAAAGCTAAGACAAGAAGGTTTAATTCTATAAAATATGAGATTCTAATTCCATAGGATGTAGGAGATATGGTTTTTCAAAGTAGGCTGTTCTACACAGCCTTCAGTATAAATACTAAACCCATACCAATATCATTTCACATGAAGGATTCATTCAAGAAATTTCACAAACACCTTGCATGCCATTTACAATATCAACCATAATACACATAAAACCCCTTTTGTGATTTCACCAAACAAGCCTTTTTGCAATCAACCGTGAGTTATATCAACATCAAGATAGAATAAAAATCATTCATTTCATAGCAAGAATTCAACTAATTCATAAATTTTCAAGGTACATGTAACATATGCCCAACAATACAAAAATTCACAATTTTATGGCAATAAATGAGATAGACATGCAATGAACCTACTTGTACACTTAATATTCCTAGGTTTAGAAATCCTCTACCTCAATTTTTCAAGTAGTGATAGAAACCCCAAATGTGTTCTTGATGGTTTTGGCTAGAATCTTCAAAATCCTTAACTTCACTTGGTGCTATTAAGTACAATAGGGTTTGTGCTTATTCAATCCTCCAAAAGATATCCCAAATCCTTGAAGAATCTCCTAATTTCCTTGTTTTCCCTTTCTTTTTCTCTTTCTCCCTTTATCTCTTCTCTTTTAGGCAAGTGTATGTGTGTGTTTCTAGTGTGTAGGGATTTTGGCTTTATAAGCCAAAATCAAGACAAAATGTGAAATTTCTTTTTAGCCCTTCCTTATTTCTTTTCCTTCTTTTTATTTCTAAACCCGTTTTAGTCATTTCATTTAACAAATTTTAATTTGTTGATAAAATTTTGCATTATTATTATTTTATAATTTATAATATAGAGGGAAAAACATTTTGGGTCTTTACACTGCATAGGGTGAATTTCGGGTCATGACAGAGTGGTATCAGAGCAAAGGTTATGGTCTTTGGGAAAGACAAAATCGTAGTTGAAGTTGATGTCTCTTGGGCGATTAGGATTATCAAATGATTAATGATTCTTGGGAAACGATAGTATGCTTATGAGAGAAATTGATGACCTTGAGAATTGGAGGACTACATTAGAGTTATATGATAAGTGATTTTAGAGAAATTATAAATGACATGAAGTTAAGGAGTATTGACTCTGAATGTTATGAAAACTAAAGAACACATTTGGTGCTCTCTATCCAACCTAGTTGTAGGGATTCACCATAGAAAAAGAAATAAATGAAAGAAATGTCTAAAATCTATCTTACTAAAGACATAATGTCCTAGATGCCAATATCAAAGAACAAGCAAGAGTACAAGAAGTAGAGTCTTTTATTAACTATGAACCTTGAGTTTTGAGGAAAAAACTCTTTTAAGCTAAAGATAATGTAACATCCCGACCCAATTAAGTAGAACAATTAAGGATAATGATGATTATGATAAGAGAAATTTCTTATTAATCATGGACAATTCTACTTAAGAATGGTAGTCTGTGCATATGGAGACAAATGTATAACTGAGAAAATTATCTATGGACTGGAGACGATAATTTTAAGAAAGTGATTTAATGATGACAATTATAACTTGATGAAAAATTACGATTGGCGTGAATCGAGGACTAACACATGAATAATTTTGAAAGATTATTGCATGAAATACACAAAGGTAAGACTAGTAACACATAAACGAAGTATGCTTAATCAAGAAGCTTTGCAAAAATTATAATGGAGAGAGAAGCATCACAGTTGAAGGTAAACACTCAAAAATTGAACTTTCTTTCTGTAAGAAAATTTTACTGTTAACATGCTGTTAGTGGAATTATAATGCATACATGACCTTTATTGATGTTGTACGAGGGTTTGGGAGTGAAAGTGAAGCTTGATAGGCCTTAAACTAATGAGGATCGCGAAATCGCCATTGATGACTTTAGAATCTGGTTCTAAACCCAACTTGAACCAAATTTTGTTTTGTGATTGGGGATCAAGACTAGACTAAAAATAAAGCATAATGCAAAAAGAATCAAGTCATTTGGCTAAAAAAAGAGCATTTTGTAAACAGTTACAAGTTCTAGGGATAATCGGGCTCTTTCGAAAGAGCTTGGGTTAACTCAGTTTTAACACCTTGAATTAATAAAGAGAACGATGAGGATTTCAACGGTTAAAGAATCACAAAAAAAGACCTACTGTAGAGGAAGAAAATGGTGACTGAAATAGTCATTAGAAAATCGGGGTAAAGCCATTCCGGCCACCACACTGAAATACGAGGGTCACAACTGCCACTAAAAGACTCTAAAACAAGTTTAGAAACAAAAAAATAGCCAAAACAGTGCAAGAAAATGGGTGTTAAAAACTTGAAATTTCCCAGAGTCCAGCGACCTACGCCGGAGATGGTAACCAGTGAGTCGCCGAAAAATCGGGTAAAGCCATTCCGACCACCACATTGAAATTCGAGGGGCACAAATTCCACTAAAAGTTTAGACTTTAAAACATGTCAAAAAGAGTTTAGAAACAAAAAAAAAAAAAGGCAAAACAAAACAGTGCAAGAAAATGGGTGTTAAAAACTTGAAATTTCCCAGAATCCGGCAACTGGCGCCGGAGATGGTGACCATTAAGTTGCCAAAAAAAACGAGGAAGAAGGGACAATTCACAGACGGGTCGGATTGGGTCGGGTGCTGACCCACGCTAAAAACGGATCCTATTTGCAATGTCTTAACAATGATTATTTTTCAATACTTGAGGAATATTGTACTTCCTATAATAAGATAATTAATAGACACAGAGATTGAAATATTATTAATATTAGAATGATTAATTATTTAGGGTTTTCATATTTTCATAAATTAATAAGTATTTTTTTATATGTAAATAATTTTTGATAAAAAAAAGATTTTATATGCAACTTTTCAACAATCTTTTATTCTTCATAAAAAATACAAATAATGCTCAACTTAAGAAATATATCTTTTTCGAGTAAAGAATCACTCCTTAAATATCATAAATCTTTCACTTACAATACTTTTAATTTTAATATTGTTAAATTAATAAATATAATTGTCAAAACATGCCATAAATAAAATATATATAAGTAAATATATAACTATTTTATCTATCTAATAATTAATATTGATGCTGCACTTTTTGGTCGGTAGGGGCTCCGAACTCCGTTGCTTGAGAAACACTCAAAGAGAAGGATCAGAGGACCACCAGATTGGCTCCGGCGGTAGCCGCTCCGATGCTTAAGTCAATAAACTGAATTGAAAGACTGTAATTGTAAACCAAAGAATGAGCATGAAAATAAAGCATACCTTTAGGGTTTAATTTATAGGCTGTGGCTCTCCTAAGTTGATTAGGATTTGGAGCCATAGAAGTAAGGATTTGATCATCGGAGAATAGCAGTTACTATGTTGGATACTGCGCTTGAGAAATATCCGTGAGTGGTAGTTTCCGTGTTGAAGACTGTTTCCTTATCCTTTACTCGGTAGGATATTTAAGGCGGTGATGAGGTCTGAACCCTAAAGGAGACTCTGAAGGCCTTATGCTCGGACCTGTGAGTTTTGAAAGCTAAGTACCCAAGCCTGCTCTGAATGGCTAAGTCTGTTCTGCATAGCCGAACTTTATATGATCTATAATCACACATGTCACATGGGGACTGGTCTGTCACTTTGTGGTATATCAGTTACTCCCCCCTTGAGCTCTAGTTTGAGTCTAGAGTGTGACTAGGGCTATGAGCTTTCAAAAATTCATGCATCCTGTCTTTCTGATTTTCAAGACGACTGTTGGCGCGTCATTTATTGTGCAGCCGACATTTAGGCTTTCGAGGCCATCATTGCCCACAACCGTCGCGACGGTTTGACTGGGCGCCCTTTCAACTTCAAGGGTCTTTATATGAAGAAGGGGAATCCGTTTACGCCTATCCCCCCTACTCCTTGCTCCCAATACGTTTTTTTGTTGGGGTGAACGGAGTTTTCACGAAGGTTGTTGTCATTTGGAGCTTTCTTCCATTTTCGTTGTCCAGGTTTGATTCTTCTACTTATCTTTCTTCTTTTCTATTACCTCGTCATCTCCAAACAGTGTGTTTGGCGTTGATGATGATGTTATATACATATGTCTATATATATCTTTCCCTCTTTTTTTTCCCCCTTTTTTTTAATGACTTACATATTTTGACTTTTTGTAATTCGTGTATGGTCTTGTTACTATCATGGATCCAAAGATGATCGACGATCTTCAATCTGAGTTGGATAAGATGAGGCTAAGGCTAGTAGCCGTTCAAGCCTTCGCATTTGCTATCATGGCAAGGTCGACGGGGGTTGTGGCTCTCTTGTCCATCTTAGCATCCGAACAATGACTTCCTTGATCGGAAGTGGGAAGCCCTTGACTTGGTCGGGGCCTAGAGCAGTTGATGATAAAGATGATGACTTGTGTTGGAGATGATGGTGAGGTGACAAGGAAAGTGATGATGACGGCTTGGGATTTAGAATCCCTGTTCTTTGAACCTGAAGAACTTAAAGGAAAAAAGGGTAATGATGACATAGAATAAGATGGCGGATTTATTGTCTGAGGCAGTTTGTAGTCTAGGGTCTTTTACTTTTGTATTTCATTTCTGTGTAAACTTTCCTAGCTGTTGTAACTCTTTACGGATTAAAAACTGAGCTCTTTTTTAATTTTGGTGTGTTCTTCTTTCTTTTGTTTCTGACCTGATGTATCCAAATCTTTGAGTAATAAAACTAGTTTTCCTTACAATTCGGACTTATGCATTTTTATTCTTACAGACTATAGAACTTGTGGTTGTTGAGTAGATCTAGTACTACCTTGAGTTATTACTGCTTTGTAGTATTAAGCTTAGGCTCCAGCCCTTCAAGCTTGTAACTAGTGTAAGGAGATATGTTTATGAGCTGAGTGTATGGAAGAACATCCTTTTAACTGGTTATGATCAGAGGTTGTCTTTCGAGCAGAGTATCTTGAATAGTTCTACTTTATCTGGTACTGAATAACTTGAGCAAGAGGTCTTGGAATGATCTGTTGGATGACTTATGATAATCCACCGTTTATAATAAGAATTTGTGTCTACCAGGACTTAAAGTATTTGAATTGATCACAACCTTTGCTCATCAAAAGAGTAAATAACATGTCCCCTAAGATCAAACTTACTTTAGACTAGGCCTGAACAGGAAGATTCGTAATAACTGAACCAGAATTGGTAGTAACCAAACTGCATTGCTTGCACAAGTTGCAAGGTTTTTAAGGGTCTATTCTTTACGATGGACCAGACCAAAAGGTCTGTACATTGAATGGACCATGCCTAAAGGGATTGTAGTGAATACAAAGCTTCAAGGGTTAATACGTTGGACCAGACCAAGGGGTCTGTACATTGAGAGGACCAGTCCTGAAGAACTTGTAATGGGTACAAGGCTTCAGGGGTCATTACACTAGACCAGACCAGGGGGCCTGTATATTGAGGGGACCAAGCCTGAAGAACTTATATGGGTACAAGGCTTTAGGGGTCATTACACTGGACCAGACTAGGGGGTTTGTACATTGAGAGGACCAGGCCTAAAGAACTTTGTAATAGATACAAGGCTTCAGGGGTCAATACACTGGGCTAAACTAGGGGGTCTGTACATTGAGAGGACCAGGCCTAAAGAACTTGTAATAGATACAAGGCTTTAGTGGTCATTACACTGGACCAGACCAGGGGGTCTAGTACATTGAATGGACCAGGCCTGAAAAACTTGTAATAGATACAAGGCTTCAAGGGTTAATACACTGGACTAGACCAGGGGATCTGTGCATTAAGTTGAGAATACTTTTCTGAAAGGATGTAAGAGAGAGAAGCTTTATTGATAGTACTTCCGTAAATGTTCTATATTCCAAGGCCTGGGTACAGGTTTCCCAGTCATGTTTTCTAACCAATATATGGTAGGTCTGACCTTTGTTACTCTGTAAGGGCCTTCCCAGTTGGGTGACAACTTTCCCATAGTGGGATCTTTAGTATTCGGGAACACCCTTCTCAAGACAAGATTTCTAACCTAAAAGCTGATGGGTTTTAGCCCCAGTTTAGAATTGTTGGCCATCTTGTGCAAATATGCTTCCATTCTGATCCTGGCTTGATCCATTTTTTCTTCAAGTAGGTCCAACTTTTCTGCAAGTTGCTGATCATTGCTCCCTTGGTTGAAAGCTTCAGCCCTCAGGGAAGGTATACCGATCTCAACAGGGATCACCACCTCTGTACCATAGGCAAGTGAGAAGGGAGTTTCAGAGGTAGGTGTTCTCCTGGTGGTTTTGTAGGCTTAGAGAAATCCGGGGAGTTCTTCAACCCATCTTCTCTTAGCTTCTTCCAACCTCTTCTTTAGAGCATCCAGGATTTTCGGTTGGTGACCTCTATTTGCCCGTTGGCTTGGGGATGGCCTAGAGAGGCAAAATGTTGACTAATGTGCAGGTCTTGGCAAAATTTCTTAAAAACCTTGCCTGCAAACAGTGTAACATTGTCTGAAATGATAACGCGTGGAATGCCGAACCTACAGACTATATTTTTCCAAGTGAAATTCTTGACCTCTTTCTCAGTAATGTGTGTTAGGGGCTCTGCCTCTGCCCATTTGGAGAAATAGTTAATGGCCACTAAGAGACTATCTCCTATTTGGTGTGGCTTTTGGTAGTGGGCCTATGATGTCCATCCCCCACTGAACAAAGGGCCATAGGCTGACAATAGGAATGAGCTCATGGTGGGGTTGGTGTTGGTAGGGAGCAAACCGTTGGCATTTGTCACACCTCTGGACGTACTCTTTCGCTTGCCTCAACATGCTTGGCCAATAGTAGCCCTGTGTTAAAGCTCAGTGGGCTATGGTTCTACCCCCATTGTGGTTGCCACAAACTCCTTCGTGTATTTCTGCCAAGACATACTTGGATTCTTCTCGAGTCAAACATCTTAGTAAAGGTTGTGAATAGGATCTTCAGTAAAGTTTCCCAGTTTAAAATCAGGTATCGAGCTACCCTGATTCGGATCATTCTAGCCTTGTTTTTATCCTCTAGGAAGAGCCCTTCTTCCAGATACTAGAAGATGGGAGTCATCCAGCTCTGGGTTTGCTCTGTAGCTTGAGAAACTTGGAACTCTTTTATGCTTGGTTCTAACTAACTAGAAATTTTCAGCTGTAGATTCTTCTTCAGCCTTGAGGTGGGTGGCCATGTTTGCCACTGCAGTCAGCCCTAGAGTTCTGACCTTTTTTCAATTTTCTGTATTGTGAATTTTTGGAAGGATTGCTTCAGCAATTTCACCAGTTCTGAGTAGCAGAGCATTCTATCGTCTTTGATGAAAAACTCTCCCAAGACTTGGCTTACCACCAGTTGTGAGTCAGAGAAGACCTCGAGGTTCCGAGCCTCGTATTCTAAAGCTAGCTTCAGTCCAAGGATAAGGGCCTCGTATTCTGCTTCATTGTTAGAAGCTCTGAACCCTAGACTACTACCTTTTCTACTATAAGCCCATCAGGGGAACGTAGAACCAAGCCAACACCAGAACCATGGTCGGTAGAAAATCCATCAGTATAAAGTTGCCATGTACCAGAGCTTTCACAGATATGTGGCTTGTCTTGTAGTGCCGGGGTGAATTCGACGACGAAATCAGCCAAGGCTTGCCCTTTGATGAAGGTTCATGGAACATAAGATATGTCAAATTCTCCCCAATTCTACTAACCACTTGAGCAGTAGTCCTGAGACTTCTGGCTTTCGAAGCACAGATTTCAGTGAATAGGCCATTGGGATCTCAATGGGATGAGCCTGAAAGTAAGGTATGAGCTTCCGTGCTGAGGTTATTAGAGCCAATAGCTTCTCAATTTCAGGATATCTCTTCTCTATGTCCAGAAGAGCTCTGTTGACATAGAATATGGGCTTCTGAAATCCCCTGTCCTGTCTGACCAGTACAAAGCTGACAGCATTTTCGGAGACAGCAAGGTGGAGAAGTAGATTTTCCCCTTGGACTGGTTTTGATAAGAGTTCAGGGGAAGCCAGGTATTCTTTCAGCTTTTGAAAGGATTTTTCACACTTCTCTGACCACTAGAGGGCTCTGTTACCTTTCAAGGCTTTGAAGAATGGTAAGCTAGTGATCAGTGGATTTGGAGATAAATCTGCTCAGAGCTGCAATTCTGCCGTTCAAAGCTTGAATGTCCTTCTTGGTCTTCGGCGATTCCAGCTCAATCAATGCCCCAATCTGAGTGGGGTCTGCTTCTATACCTCTTTGAGAGACTACGTACCCCAAGAAATTCTTTTTGGTTACACCAAAGATGCACTTCGAGAGATTCACTTTCATCTTATGTTGCTTCAGGATGTTAAATGTCTGGGCTAAGTGTTGGAAGTGGCTACCTTTTTGTAGGCTCTTGACCAACATGTTGTTGATGTAAACCTCCATGGTGCTGCCGATCAGAGGACTGAACATTTTGTTGACCAGACGCTGATATGTTGCCCCAGCATTTTTCAATCCGAACGGCATCACTCTATAACAATAGAAACCTCGTTCGGTTATGAATGCTATCTTTTCCTGGTCTGGAGGGTATATCTAGATCTAGTTATATCCGGAATAAGCATCTATGAAGCTCATGAGTTCGTGTCCTGCAGTAGCATCAACTAGCTGATTTATCCTTGGTAATGGAAAACTGTCTTTTGGGTAGGCTTTATTAGGGTCTGTGTAATCAACACAAACTCTCCACTTTCCATTCTTCTTCTTGACCCAAACCGTGTTGGCAAGCCAATCTGCATAGAATATCTCTCGTATCATCTTGGCATCTAACTAGTCTTTGGACCTCTTCGTTAATGATCTGATGCCGCTCTGGAGTGAATGGCCTTATTTTTTGTCTCACTAGGGGGTGATCAGGATCCACCATCAATTTGTGAGTGATGAGGTCTGGATCTATGCCTTCCATATCCGTTGTTTTCCAAGCAAACACTGAGAGGTTGTTTTCTAGGAATTTTATCATCTCTTTCTGCTCGACAGGCATCAAGTCTGGACCAATCTGTAAGTAGCACCCTTGTTCTTCCGAACTAACAAGCATTTTGATAGGGTCTCTTACGGGCTTGGCCCTGCTGTCCCTTCCTCTAGAGCTTAGAGGCTCATCAATTATGGAAGGACATTCTTCCGTTTCGTGAGGGTGGATGAGGTCTTGATCTACGAATTCACGAGCGTGCTGTAATTGCTATTTAGGGGCTCTCTCCTTGAGTGCGAGAGCATGACACTGTCGAGAGGTTGGTTGACATCCTTTGATGGAATACATAGCATGATTATGGACGTACTTCAGGCATTGGTGGAGGGTTGAAGTGACTGCTCCCATCTGATGCAGCCAAGGTCTACCAATTATGACGTTGTAAAGGGACTTGGCATTTAGAACCATATATTCTAACATCGTCGTCTTTTGTCCCTCTTCCTTTCCTACTGTGGTCGGAAGGTCAATCTTCCCCAGCGGGGTACTGAGGTTCCCATCAAATCCTGCCATGATAGCAATGGTGGGCTCGATGTCGCTGGGATTGAGCTTCATCTGTTTGAGGGGTTCGTAGAATAACACATTCGCAGAACTCCCTATATCCACCAAAACACTTCAGATCTCAAAGTTGGGAATTTTGAGGGAGATAATGAGGGTATCACTATGAGGACAGTGTACTCCTACAAGGTCCTGATCCGAGAACTGGATCTTAAGTACTAACCTCAGTCTCTTCTCGATATTAGAGATCTGTAGGATGCTAGGAGTAATTCTGGCCTCCCAAGCATACCTGTTTCCTTGCTCGGTTGCACGTCTCTGTTGTCGGGGTATCTACATAGGAGGACGAAGATAACTTGATTGTTCTGCTGCTGAGGCTCGTTCCTTCCATCTCTTTGTTCTGGCCTTTGCTCCGGCCTCTGGTCTAGCCTATGGTCCTGCCTTATTTGCTGTGGTCTGTCGTTGGCAGGGGTTCTGCCTCCTATCTTGCTTGACAAACTCCCGCCGTCGTCCTCTCCTTATGAGCTGGTCGATTTTATGCTTAAGGGTCTTGCATGTGTCAGTTGGATGCCCATGATCTTTGTGGAAATCATAGTACTTGCTCATATCCCGGTAGTTGGGGTCACTTCTTAACGGCTCTGGCCATCTTAGATTTTCTCGTGACCTGACTTGCCAAAGTATGTGGGTTAGGGAGGCATTCAAAGGAGTGAAGGTAGTGAATCCCCTTGGAGTAGTGCTTCTTGGAGTTTTGGAGGCCGTTCTTTTATCCAGGCTTCTGACCCTCTTTCTGTTTGTACTAGAGTCCTTCTTCTAGTCATCCTGCTGAGCTTGTTCTTTATTTTTTTGAGAAGGGCTTTTTGCTTCCTCTAGATTTATATATTTCCTTGTTCGATCCATGAGGGCTGCCATGTCGGCAGGAGGGCTCTTTGTCAGAAAATCCTTGAAGTCTCCTTGTGCGAGTCCAGAGGTCATAGTAGCTACTAAAACGCTTGGGCTGTAGTTTGTAATTTCCGTGAGCTCGGCATTAAAGCATGCAATGTAACCTCGGAGGGGTTCCTCTTTGGACTGTTTTACTTTAAGCAGGAATTTTGGGCCCTTCCTCAACCTCTTGCTAGTTATGAATCTGTCTAAAAAGCACCTACCGAGCTCATAAAAGCTAGTGACTAAGCTCGGTGGAAGGTGGTGGAACCACTTCAAAGTTGTGCCTTTGAGGCTGGTAACGAACGTGCGACACATGAAGGCGTCGAAAGCCCCGTGTAGCGCCATAGTGTGTTGGTAATGAGAAAAATGATCCCCCGGGTCCCCTGTCCCATCATAAGGGGTGAACTTTGGGACGACGAACTTCCTCGGCTTCTCCTCAGCCATGATAGCAGGGGTGAACGGCATGGCAAACCTCCCGAGTAGCCTGGCTAGCTTGTCATGCTCTAAAGGGACTTGAGCACCCCTCATCACTACAGTGCGGTCCATGGAGTCCGCAATTTCTTCAACTCTTCGTGGGTCCTTGGGTAGGACTTCTTGTGAGTCTTACCTTGCAGTTTCGGCTCCTACCTGAATGGGATGGGCATGTCCCATAGCTGTTAGAGGATTTTGGTGCTCTTGAGCTAGAGGAGTAGGAGCCGCTTGAGGTTAAGACTCTTACGGTGCTTGATTCGCTCCTAAAACCCCTAGGGTTGGAGCCCTGGTGGTGCTTCTATAGTGGATATCTGGAATGAAAGTTGGTATCCCCTTGCCTACAGCTGCTGATAGCTGCGGGTCTCCGTTAATGTGGACGGCACCTTGGGGGTACGCTGGTTGATTGTTGGGAATCTCTTCATGAAATCCTCCGTTTGTGGCAGCGGTAGGAGGTTGCGTCCTTTGACCAGCCGTATTGACGGGCGGATTCAAAGGGTCAATTCCGAGGTTCTAGGGTGAGTACCGCCAGTGTTTTAGACATGGTAAGTAACTGTTCTTGTATCAACTCGTTTTGTCGTTTGACTGAGTCAAGCTCTTACAGCATGGGATCAGTCGTTCGTCCCCTTCCTCATCCGACAGGAGGCCGGGGTTGTGGGTTTTGAGAATTTTGAGCACTCTTTCTTGGGCGGAGATTGGGAGCGATGGTCCTCCGGTATGAAGGAGGATGAGTTTGTTCGTAGGTAGAGCACTTTTGTTGAAAGAATGATTGTCGTTCTCACATACAGTGCCAATCTAATGTTGCACTTTTTGGTCGGTAAGGGCTCCGAACTCCGTTACTTGAGAAACACTCAAAGAGAAGGATCAGAGGACCACCGGATTGGCTCCGGCGATAGCCGCTCCGATGCTTAAGTCAATAAACTGAATTGAAAGACTATAATTGTAAACCAAAGAATGAGCATGAAAATAAAGCATACTTTTAGGGTTTAATTTATAGGCTGTGGCTTTCCTAAGTTGATTATGATTTGGAGCCATAGAAGTAAGGATTTGATCATCGGATAATAGCAGTTACCATATTGGATATTACGCTTGAGAGATATCCGTGAGTGGTAGTTTCCTTGTTTAAAACTGTTTTCTTATCCTTTACTCGGTAGGATATTTAAGGCAGTGATAAGATCTGAACCCTGAAGAAGGCTCTGAAGGCCTTATACTCGGACCTATGAATTCTGAAGGCTAAGTACCCAAGCCTGCTCTGAATGGCCGAGTCTGTTCTGCATGGCCGAACTTTATTTGATAAGTAATCACACGTGTCACATGGGGACTGCTGGTTTATCACTTTGTGGTATATCAAATATTATAATATTAAAAATTGTATTGATTATTAGGTATAAAATTATTAATTAACTATTATAAAATCAAGTTAGTTTCTTAAAAATTTATTAACTTATTTAATATTAATTATAAGAAAGCCAATTGTATATATATATATATATATTTGTATAAGATAATTATTTTTTGAAATATACAATTAAAATTAAAAAATTAAAATATAACATTCTAACACTAACAGTGCAAAAACAGAAAAATGGAACACAAACTATTAGGAGATGGTATAAAAACTAATTGCTTATCATTTTGAAGTTGTTTTGATGAAAAAATTTCTGAAAAAGTTTTCAAATGGCATGAATATGATCATCAAAGAAGTACTTGCTTCTGCATCAACTCAAATCATCCGTCCGTATGATTTGATGCGATATGATGTTGAACCATCCAACCCTTGCCATAACGTGTGCTTTATATACGTCAGACACGTTATCAGATAAAGCCATCAGCTACTAGCCTACCACTATTACCTACGCCTCAGACACGTTATCAGATAAAGCCATCAGCTACCAGCCTACCACTATTAGCTACGCCTTTTCCACTCTTGTCAAAGCACGTTTCTAAACACAGATTGAGAGAGAGGGATTGGTTGCCAACTTAAGAGTTTTTTACCCGATGCACCTTTATTTTATATTTTAGTTTTCACGACTCCCTTGCATTTTTTTTAGTTAATTTTCATGTAATTTTTTTTTTGTTTTCAGTAAAATTATACTGACATTTTAAGTTTATGATAATTATATTAAATAATTTTTAAATTTTTAAAAATTATACTCATAATCTTTTCTTTATATAATAATATATAGATATTTTTTTCTTATAATTTTTTTTTTAAATAATAAAACTACTCCTTTTATATTTTTTTTTTCAATTTATTAAATTTTAACCAATTTTTTTTTCATTTTTCAAAGAAATATTGATAAAAACCTTTAATTTATTTTTATATAAAATAAAAATAATTTATTTACCTTACATTTGTTTTTAAATAAAAAATCTTTAAAAAAAGTTTAAAAAAAATTGATCAAAATTGAAAAAATATAAAATAAAAAAATAAAATGAATAATTTTGTCATTTTGAAAATAAAAATTGATAAGAGGGAAGTATTTGTATATTTTTAAGTAAAGTAGGAAAAATTAGTGTAATTTTAGAAACCTTAGGAAAGGTCAGTGTAATTGTCATAAATCTCAAAGGAAATCAGTGTAATTTATCCTAATTTTTTAGAAGAGTCAGTTTCTTTTTTAAAAAACATATTTTTAAAAGATATTTTTAAAAGTATCTTTTAAAAGACAATGAAGTCCTAAGTTTATGAAAATTACACTAATTTTTTTTTAGCTTTTTGAAATTACACTTACTTTCTCTATTTTATATAATAATATACAAATATTTTCTTCTTATCAATTTGTTTCTTTAAAATAACAAAACTACCACATTTATATATTTTTTTTCAATTTCTTAAATTTTAACCAATTTTTTTTTCATTTTTAAATAAATATTGATAAAAACTTTTAATTTATTTTTATATAAAATTAAAAAAAATTGTTTACCTTAAATTTGTTTTTAAATAAAGAAATAAAACTTTAAAAAAAAGTTAGAAAAAATTGATCAAAATTGAAAAAATATAAAATAAATAAATAAAATGAGTAATTTCATCATTTTGAAAATAAAAATTGACAAGAATGACGTATTTGTATATTTTCAGATAATGCAAGGGAGGTCAGTGTAATTTCAGAAACTTCAAGAAAGGTCAGTGTAATTGTCATAAACCTTAGAGGAGATTAGTGTAATTTATACTAATTTTTTAGAAGAGTCCGTTTCTTTTTTAGAGAACATATTCTTAAAAGATACTTTTAAAAGCTGTCTTTCAAAAAAGTAATTATAAATGATTCATTCCCCTTCTTTTTTTGAGAAATTTTACCATGGACCGCATCCATTGAATTGGTCCATGAACCCTACCAATCACGTTCTACTACGTAAACAAGTGTTACTTTTATACTTCTTAAAAGCCAACATCTTATCTAAATAGCATTACATTATAGACTAGGTCCATAAAAAGTCAATGGACCCGATCCATAGTTAGAATTTCTCCTCTTTTGTACAAAAGTCAATAACCACTCCACTTCATTATTCAAAGTAGTCAAGGCGTAGAGGTGCCCTAAAGTACCACTATGCTAGTCATTGTCAGACCAGTCTAGTTGTTACTCAAGATTTATCCTAAAAGAAATGCTAACATCAGTCGTGTGTGTCCAACACTTGTGATTTAATTAGCGCATGCATTACATGTGCGCACATGGTTGCGTGTGAGATTGGTACGTGTCATGCATTCGCCAATCAAATCGCGAATATTCACACTCGCGACTAATGCTAGCACTCCTCTTTTCCCTAATTTGCTTCTCACTTTTCCTGTATTTCTGTCACGCACAATCTCTCTCACTTTCAATCATTATCTTAACGAACATACATACTCAACATTCTACCTGTTAGCAGTATATTAAGTTTAGCCATAGTAGAAGTTGTTTTCTTTTCTAATACTTGTTTTGTATAACTCTTAGGCTCTTTTATATATGAAGACTCATTTCTTCATTATTTCTGTGCTCAATGTAAGAATAGTTCTCATTTTCTTCTTCATATTTAACATGATATAAGAGCCTTTTTATGATAAACGCCTAAACCACCAGCCTTAAAAGTGGTGGTTGTCTAAACTCTCGTTGTATCTTGTGTGGTGACAAACTTAAACCATTTATACTATCTCTGAAGTGCTTGTCGTCAAAACCACTAAAAACAACCAAATAGTGCATTGTTTTCCAATCATAGTGCCCATTTCAAAAAATAATTATCGAAAAACAAAACTACAGGACATGACTGTTGGTTGCTTCCTTGGTGTGAAACTAACCTAGAATGGGGTTGAATAGGTTTGTACTAATTTTTCAAATTTTCACCCATAACATTAACTACAACAAGGATAGCACAATATATGAGTTGAAATTTCAAGCAACTTACAGCCAATGTGTTCAATTCAACAATAATTCCAAAACACCCAATGTAGTTGTAATATAGTGTTCAATACACAAACCAATTCACCACAAGCCTAATTGATCAACTACTCAATTTTAAATGCCAATTTTTCAATTCAAGAGCAAATTTAATTTGGTGATCAATTATTAATTCCTCAATTCAATTAACAATCAAACTACTCAATTAAGGTTCTCAATTATTCAATTAATATCTAATTTCAACATTCATGAAAACCTAAATCTAAATCAAGTGGAAGCATTTATGTTAAGTAATTTTGAGATTGTAAAAAATGAAGAGTTAGAAAGTTTGCAAACTAAAGTGATAACGGAGAAACCACCACGAATAACTACCCATGATGTAAAACTCCGAAGCCAACCATTCTCATGGAAGAATCCACTATGTGTGAGATTGATTACAACACGAAGATGACATGGACTTAGATCCTCAAGTTTCGTTCTACTCAATCATCTTCAATCTCCTTTGTAGCCACAAATCTCTATCAAAGCTGAAATCTTCATACAATCGCAAGTTCCATGCGATCTTGGAATACTTCGATTAAAGCTCTACACAATTGCAAACTCCATGCAACATTGGACTCCTCCGATTGCTCAATAATTGAATCCACAAGGTTGAACTCCACAAACTCTTCAATTGAATGAATTTATGATTGAGGCTCTTTAATTGACTTAGATCAAGTGAGACGATCAAATCAATGTATGATGGGATGAGAGATATAGATAAAATTCATGTATAATATTTTCTAATAGAAACTCTCAAAAAATGAACTCTCTCTCTCTCTCTCTCTCTTTCTATCTCTGTTCTCTATGATCTCTCTATTCAAAAACTGAATTTTCGTCAATTTATAATATAGAGATCGGATATCAAATAAGGCTTCAAAACAAAAAAAGTATTATGTTTTCACGTAGTGTTTGTTCGAACGAAGCATTGGCTCATTTAAATGAGCACTATTCATTCGAATGAACATCAAACGATGACCTTCTGATGTTCATTTGATCATGTCTATCAAACGATGATCGAATGAACAAAAATAACCACACACTATTGTTCGTTCGAATGAGCCACTTGGTTTATTCAAACGACTAATAGAGGGTTGGTCATCTTCTTCTGACATTGTGAACTCAATTTCTCTAAGAGTTTTCAAACATGTATTTTTGGGATAATTATTTCATAACACAAGGCAACTACACACATAATGATGATATGATGTCAACTATATGCAATGTATGAGTGTGTGAGATTCAAATCAAAACAAAAGTCCAAATTACCCAAAATACCGTTCATGAACCAAATCGGCTGGTAAATGTGCACGACAATGAAACTTGGACCATCTTGGAGTAGAACGGGGCATTAAGTCACTTTTACACCTAGGACTGATGTAATGAATACAATCAAAGCACGTTTTGTCAAACTGGATTAGCCAATTACAATATCAGACCCCTGGTCTTAACAAGTTCCTTTTTAGCAATCTATGACAAAACTGCACCAATAGTACAAGAATACAATACTCAAAATACATAACCCCCAAAGAGCCAAAGAGAAGAAAATTATATTTTTTTACCTAGTATTCTATACTATATCAACCACTTAGCATTGCTCATAAGTTGTTACACTTGTTTCCTGCACATCACATCCAACTATACCACGTGAAATCATATCAAGGAGAATACAACAAATATATTTGATGAAATCACGAGAATAAGAAGGTATCAACTAAGAATAGATATAATGAACAAAGTAACCAAGCAATCAAGTCCTGTGAGCAAGAAAAGTGAAAACAT